>SZWC01007557.1:87374-113010 GCA_023375785.1 Penium margaritaceum
ACTCCCTCAGAAGTGGCCCACACCTGAAACAAGATCTCCCAGCAGTCAAATCCATCCTCGCTGATGTACCGTGGAGGTGGTGCCTCAAAGTCCTTTGGCTGCCGCTCCGTGGGGAGAGCAGCCGCAGGCTGAGGAGGGCGAGTGACGGGAAAAACTCCTGGAAGGGGGTGATCACTGGGGAAGTCAGGTGACGGTCGTATCGGGGACACGGGTGGAGGTCGGATACCCGTCTGCAGCTGACGGAGGCGCTCCTGTAGAAGACGAATCTCCCGCTCCTGGGAGTCATCCTCAAAGCCTGGCATGAATGGCTCGTCATCAAGAAGGTCCTCAGGTGGTGGGGAGACCACACCAGGAGGTGAAGCGGGCAGGGCACCTGTCACGGGCACCTGAGCTGAGTGCTGGGTGGAGGCCGCAATGCCGGCAGCTCCCTCAGAAGTCCGCGGAGGAGCCGTGGACTGAGCGCGCAGGAGCTCAGTCAGCGTGCGGATCGCGTCAGTCTGCTCTCGCTGCAGACGACGCATCTCCTCCTGCTGGCTGCGCAAGTCCTCAATTGCCTGCAAGCGAGGGCTCAATACCCCTGAAGTAGAGTAGGAGGGATCACCTGGTCCCTTGTCCTTGTCGTAGGGCGAACTCATGTCGCTGTTCACTATGGGACGACAGGTCAAGTTTGCCGGATTTCAAAACTGTCTGCATTTCTCGGGGAGTTGAAACGCTGGAAACTTTTGACTTTTCGGTTGAAAATTTGGCTAAGTGTAATGCTGACGTCAGGAAGTGGTTGCTGACCTCAGCACGACCTGATGACGTCAGCAACGAACAATGCTGACGTCAGCTCGTCCCGTCCCCCTTTTTTTTTTCTTGTCATGGTTCTGCCGTTGCGCGGTGGTGCGCGGCAGCTCCGCGGAAGCTGCGCAGCAGCTTCCGCCTTAGCTGCTGCTGCAGCTGCGCAGTCAGCTGCAGCAGCAGCTGCGTAGCTGCGTGTGCAGCAGTGGCAGCGGCGGCTGCGCTGCTGCTGCTGCTGCTGTACGCGGCGGCTGCTGCTGTGCGCGGCGCTGCTGCTGCGCGCTGCAGCTGCTGCTGGCTGCCGCCGCCGCGCGCTGCTGCTGGTTGCCGCCGCCGCGCGCTGCTGCTGCTACCACTGCTGCACTGCTGCTGCTGCCGCGACTGCCGCTGCTGCTGCTGTGCCGCTGCCGCTGCTGCGCTGCTGCTGCCGACGCCGCTGCTGCGCTGCTGCTGCCGCCGCTGCTGCCACGCTGCTGTGACGGCCGCTGCTGCTGCGCTGTGGGGGGGAAGTGGCGGCTGCACGCACCGCAGCCGCCACACACCTCTGCGTGGCGGTACGCGCTGCTGCTGCTGCCTCAGCAGCTGCGATCTCACATGGTGGGTGGAGTGCGCGGACGGCGAACGGCCGTCTCCAACGGGTCCCAGAAGATCTGCTGCAGCGGTGACTCTCACTGCTGCTGCTCTGCTGCGTCTCTGCTGCGCAGCTCAGTGAGAACTGTCTCACTGCTCTGATACCATGAGAAAGTGCGTAGAAGCTTCCTAGCAACACAGCCGCTGACCGGGCGTCAGTGCCTAGTCAGACGGTGATGACAGTCACAGGTCGTACACACAACGGCAAGGGTTTGGCTAGGAGACACAAGTCAAAGTGTCAGAATGCTTCAATATAGCATATGCAGAGAGAGATGACAACTGACAGGTCCAGGGTATAAGTACCTGCCGCGGCGCACGGCGGGTGTCGCACGCGGCAGTCCAAGAGCTGTCCTAAAACCGGCCCAAAACCACTGTTTTGGCCGTAACTCTGCGCACACATGTCAGAATCCTACGCCGTCTNAAGACGCACGCAACGACTGGTCACATGCATGCATCCATCGACTGACAGCGAGTATACAATGCAAAAACATGCAAATGGGCCTCATGCCCAGTCCTCCGAATGGCGCCTACAAGACGTAGAAGGCACAGCAAGGAGTCGCGGTGACATCTGGGGCTCTGGAACAGTGGTCGGTCAGCTCCAGACGGGTAGTCCGCCGCCTGTCGTTGCGCCGGTGTCACCAGGGCCGCCTGCCTCAGGGATCTGCACGAGTATGGACACGGCCGAGTGGTCACAGTAAACTGTACAGGAACGGCACAAAGCACAACAAGAACAAGTATCGAGAGTTAGTGTGCGAGGATCTTAGCGCCGGTGAGTGCACACCCGCAGTGAGCGACTACTCGAGCGAGCATTGGGCACCACCCGGAGGTCAAGCCCGACCTCTCAGGATTAGCCAAGGGCGGTTTCTCACGAGAGTGTGGTCAAAGGATTAGCACCCGGGAAAACATGCAGTACCCCCAAAAATCCACAAGAAGACAACAACGATGCAGGCAACGACAGTGAGAATGCACGAAGCCTAGCATCTACCACATCCTAGCAAGATAGCGAAGAGGAGAAAATTTGAGATGAGCTAGTTATGCGAAGAGGCATAACTAGCTTGCCTCAGTTTTTCCATGGGGGCCTGGTGGCTTCATGATAAGAGTGAATGCCAGCAACCACGTCGATCTTGAGCGCTCACTCCCCAGATGCGGCCATGATCCTTCAATCTGTGCACGAATGTGTGAGCATGTGTGGTGAGGCAAGAGGGCATAACAGATGCGAGTGGCCAAGAGCTCAACACAACTTGAACACTCCCCCATGACCCGCAGGCTGCCAATCCACATGCACCAATGAGATGGCACAGAAGAATACATCGACGTGGTGGTGTGGACAGAAAGGCAATCAACAAGTGCACATCACCCAGGGGTGATGGGGACATGCATGTCCAACGGCATGAACTGCACATTTGAAGACATTCCAGTGGAGGGTCTTGGTGAGGAAGTCAGCTCTTTGTAATCGTGTGTCCACCGAAAGGACCCGAAAAATGCGGGCAGCAATGCACTCATGAACAAAGTGATGCTCAACTTTGATTTGTGCGAGAGTGGTGCGTGCCATCGCTACTAGCAATGGCTTTTGTACTTTGATTGTCACACTGCAGAGTGATGCAGCAAATGGATACGCGTAGTTGCTGGAGCAAGCAACAAAGCCAGACAGCCTCACTCGTACCTGCCCCAAGAGCCACATTCTCAACCTCTGTTGTGCTGCGGGCCATACACCCTTGTTTGCTACTCTTCCAAGAAGCAGCAGAGCCACCAATGAGAAAGGCATACCCCAGTCTACTCTGTGCATCAGTGTCATGTGCCAAGTCGCTGGCGGTGAACCCATCAACAATGACCAAAGACTGTGAACGAAAGTGCAGGCTGATTCGTGGCGTGGAGAGTGCATAGCGCACTACGCTAAGCACAGCCCCAAGATGACGCTCTCTGGAGTACGGAGAGAAATGAGAGAGGAAATCCAAAGCAAAGGCAACTTAGCACGAGTGATGGTAGCAAGGTACATCGAAGAGCCAATGACTCTCACATAGTCAGTCAAGTCAACAGTCTCTGCCAATTCGGACACATCTCGGGAATTCAGCAGTGCTTGGCCCACTGGGGTCATAGGGGTAGAGGGTGAAGGGACTGCCGCCAGAAGGAACCTTTGCAGTCAACCTGTTTACCATGCTCTTAACCATGGAATTCAGCTTCTGCACGCCCAGGTTGCGCGTCTTTGGCTATAGCCACCCCAACTGACTCCACCCTCGTTCGCAGTCGAACACACACACACACACACACACACACACACACAGACACACACACAGTTGCAGTATGCGCACAGCCCACTCCTGCAGGTATGGTGCATCATCATCAAACAGACTCCACCACTCTGCCACCTCAATCTCCCTCTTCTTCACCAGCCGCTCAACACACAACCGAGCAAGGTCACTCCCGAAGGAGCCAGAATTGCTCTTGAATAGCTGCCGCGCAGTGTTCTACCGCAGCTACAGCGTCAATTGCTTCCGTGCGCCCGGCTCCAACCTCTCAAACACCGCCCGCTAGTCTGTCATCATTCCCCTTCCGTGTATTTTCTGCTCCCACGGCACTGGGTTCAGCGGCCTTCCCACATAATGGACCGGGCTGTGGAGCCCGGGTTTGTCTTGGCCCTACCCATCCCACCACGTCTGCAGTGATAAGGACACGACATCCACAAAATCCACATCTGGCCTGAAAGGTGCCGTGCCCTGCTTTGCAGCCCCACCCACCCCTGCAGCCCCTCCCGTCTCCCCAACCTGGCCTCCAGCCCCTCTAGCAGCGCCTTGGCCGCCCTTTGCCCATTCTGGGTGGACCACATGGTCCACACACAAGACAGGACCTGCCTTCTCTCCTGCTGCGTGCAGTTTCACTGTGCAGTCAAGGAGGTTATGATACAACCATGGTACATGCTCCTTGGTTGTGTCGACACATCGTACAATGGTTCCACCAACGTCTTCACCGTGCCACACCTGTCCCAAAACTCAGTCTCAAGCACCATGGAATTCACCCACCGCCCCTTCTCCTCAGTGCACACCGGAGACCTGCCCCACTATGCACGTGCAACCATCTTGTGTAGTGGCTCCTCAACCTCAAGGAACCTGTTCAGCATGAGGTACTGTGTGCCAAACCTGGTGGCACCCGGTTTCATCATGTCAAGCTTGCTGAACACCGTCCTGAACAACCCTGCACTGAACCACGTCTCTTCACGAACACCACAATCTTGCCAACATTTCCTTTGTGTAGTGCCCCCTCCACTTGGAGGGAGCACGCCGCATCTTGCCTGCTTGCTCAACCCCAACCGCGCCCAAATTCCATACGCGGATTCCTAAGAGAGAGCGGCTGCTTTACTGACTGCCGCTTTGGAGAGTCGCGCTGAAAACCTAGGTAACGTGTGACCTGGAAGGAAAAAAATGAAGAGGCAGGGCAAGGCTGCCCCGTCTAGTGCAAGCTGTCCGCTAGGAACAGCTTCTGGACACATCACTCAATTGACTCATCCGTGTTGCAGGTTGTGCCACGCAACCTGTCGCCGCCCAAAAAAAAAAGGGAAACAAAAGACTCGGTCTCGCCCTCACGGCATTTTTTGGAAAGTCGAAGTTGGGTTCTGGGCCGCATGGGATATGAGCCAAGAAAATCTTGAAAATTCTAACAGAAGAAACATTATTTTTCAATAAAAAACTCTGGCTAAGCAAAAACTTTGCCCGTCATAATCAATTAAGCGCCGCCATTTTTCCCTTGGTAGCAATTGCCGCATGATGAAGGTGCTTGTTCTGTAGGTTGCTCCACTAGTCGGTGAGCTAAGCAGTTGTGAACTCATGGAGCGGCCTTATGCCAGGGGCTGGTGCAGCAGCAATGCACTCAAGCTCAGACAGGGGAACATGCAAGTAAAGGTCTAGGAGCTGAGGAATAAGACCGGAAACAATGGACAGTCAAGCAGAGAGGGGGCTGGGAGCAGCCGTCCCCAAATCACATAGGAGGCGCAGGCTGCGTGCCCAGTACTCATCAGCGGACTTGTCGGTGCGCATGTGCAGGGTGTTAAACTACTCAGTGAGGGTACTCTAGAAAGCATGAATGGACACTATTATGTGGCGGCAAAATAGAGCGTAGGCACCCACTGGATCGGTAGGGGTACCGTGCGCCGGGTCAGCATTGCATGTACCGATGCCATCCAAGAGGCCCTCGGGCTTAGCGTTGATGAGGACACGGACTACACGGGCCGCCTCAGCAGGCTAAGGAACAAAGGGAGGTTTGGTGGGGGATTAGTACTCCTAGAGCATCTCCCCTTGCGCCCATGCAGTGAACCATGTCTCCCAAGAAGAGAAGGTGATTTTGGCTGTGAATTGTGGTGGTGCACTCTCGAAGTCCTTCTGCCGATGAGGAAGTAGGGCATGAGCAAGACCAGTGGCAAATAGAGGAGGAATAGAGTTTGCAGCGGCATTGAGAGGAATAGAAGAATCAGCCGACACACATTCTTCAGCGGGGAGAACGGCAGCAATGACAGGGACGGAGCGGAGACGCTCCATGAAATTGTTGGCCACCGTGGTGGCCAGCTCTAGTTGGGCATCTAGCCCATTGCGGAATTCCTCCTCCACCCTACGCCGTACAGCCTGGGTCTTGCTGTGGGCAGACTGAAGGGCGTCAATGGTTTCTTTGGAGGCCAGCATGGTACACAAAGGGAGCAGAGATGAGAAGCAAAAGAGCGCCAAGGGGGGCTCAAGAGTGCTACAGAAATCAATATGGTGTACAGAGGATGCAATGAGGGGTGCCCACCAAGCTAGCGGCGTGGAAGAAGGGATAAGAATCGAGGGACCATCCTTGCGGCTGCGTATGCAAGCACCACATCCCAACCGGAGACAGCAACAACCAGACAGAGGATTCAAGTTACAGTGGCACCTGCAACTAATGCTGGCGCAGAGGTGACGAGAATGCCGACGGTGGTCTGGTGAGTGACGTTGTGGGCTGTGCCAGCGGGAGTCAGAATTGTAGCTGTAGTGGAGATGCGGGTGGAGCCAACGACACTGGATGTCACATTTGCTACAGTGGCTGCAGCCGTTGCTACAGCAGACGCTACCACAGTCAATTGTGTGACGACGTTGGCGGCTGCGATGGCCAGAAGGGCCGGTGAGGCTGCTGCCCCAGCATCCGCCTCTGTTTCTCTCCCCACTACCGTCTGGGTCAGAGCTCAGCTGGCCCGTGCAGTTGCAGAAAAAGTGGCGGCTTCACCGGCTGCTGCATCAAGAACAGCACCTGCCAGGCTGATAGGATCCAATTAAACTGGCAGGGCAGGTACACTGTCTAAGATCTCACGTGTCACCAAGACTTTGGGAGTGTCAGCAGATGCAGCAGGAATGGGAACAGAATCAGGAGGAGGAATGGAGCCCGGGGGTTGTATACCTGATGGCGGAGGGGACGTCGACGGTAGGTCGTCAGTTGTGTAAACCTAGCAATTGATCTCATGCTCCTCTGCCTCAGCCTACCGTGTAAGCTCACCCCGCCAGTGGATACAGTCTAGCATATGCATCCACTGTGGTGTCTCAGAGTCGTTACTCAATGTGGGCAGGTCGGATACTGTCCAGTCCTCACACCCCTCATGTGCTGCCAACCTGGCAGTTGTGCATTGTGAATCGCGCTCGTTGTTGGGGGGCCAAGGATATGTGATGGAAAACGCCCGACGAGATGGTTGTGCTAAGAGAGCAGCTGCCGCATACAGCCCAAGAAGTATGCGTAGCATAGAGAGGTGCTATAGTCACTGTTGGGGGATTATTCAATGACAGACCCGTCTGTGGCAGTGGCTGCAACTGGACGGCACGGGGTTGAGAGATGTGACCGGTGTTCAGAAGAAGCACAATTGCGCTAACTGCAGAGTACCTACCGTGGCAGAGGACCACTGCCGGTGGAACTAGGAGCCGAGAGGTCAAATACACTCTCGTGAGATGTCGGCCATGGGGACAACACCAGTAGATGTGAAGCCAAAGAGGTCTACGCGGCACGGAGAAGTGGTGCAGCGGCTGCTGCGGGTGAAGAATGCGGAGAGTCAGGCCCGGGAGTCGTGGTATATGCTGGTGCATAGCACGAAGTGTTTCTTGCAGGGTACGACTCCGGCCGCGGTAGCAGCAGCAACAGATGTGAAGCCGCAGAGGGCTACACAGCAAGGAGAAGAGGTGCAACGGCTGTTGATGGCAAAGAATGCCCGAAGCCAGGCCTGGGGATGGTGTGATGGTTGTGAGATGCGGCCACTGATATGAAATGTGGAGCAGGATGTAGGAGAGTTGGAGGCTTCTGCACTGAGTGCAGCAATCCCACGAGCTACACGTTCTCTTAGTCGTACCGCACCTGGGAATACGGAGGAAGACGTTGCCACTGTCGTGCGTGTCGGGCCCAGAGGTGTGGAAAACTGCTCCCCAACAACGATCCATGGAACGTAAAGCGTGAGGGAAGACCCTCACTGCTTTGATACCAAACGTTGTTAGCTAGGCTCAAACTCATGCAAGTGTGAGGGGAGAGTGAAGAAGTGGAGATCCCACAAGCCACGCACACCATGGATGTGGATGTATTTGCCTTAGAGTTTTCAGCGTTAAGGGACGAGAGTCTAAGCACCGGTTAGTGCTGCTCCTATCCAGTCTAACAGGTTTGCCTACTCCGGTGTCTCAGGAGACCTAATCTCGTTCTTGTGTCTTTTGGCATGCATACTCCAAGCTGGCCCATTTTGGAAGACCAGGATGATGGGGCCAGATGGGCTAACCATCAATCCCTAGTACATAAGTCCGGTGTGGACCCATTGTACTTTCTCCCTTGTTTTTTAATAAAAATCTCTAAACCTGGCAAACGCCTGCTATTCTCCCACTCACCACGAGAGCTCATTTTTGTATAGCAAGGGCTTGCATGCCATAAAACGATTCGCTCAACCTCCTCTCAGCCCTCGATGTGTAAAGGGACCTATCAATGGAACCAAGGACGTAAAAGGGACGATGAGAAATGCACCAGCAGCATATAACATGATGCCTTGATGTAGGTAATGTCGACTTCGAGGACCCCAAGATTTGTTGGAGTTATGTCCAATTTCTGGACAATAAAAGCTGGTACTTTGTATTTTGCCCATTCTCATGCCCGAGGCGGCTCCGGGAGGCATTGACAAGCTGTTGGAGGGAGAAATCATCGCAATTTACTCTAGTTTCCTGAGGAATACTCCAAATCCAGATTGCATAAAAGTTCCTAAAAGTGGACGAGTCGTTGAATTTGGTGGAGGTTGTTTCACCGGAATCAGACAAGTAGCAAGGATGATATGAGCTTCCAACACTGGGATGTGCGTGGCGGCTCAAGGAGTCGGCCGCGGTTCGACTGCCAGTGAGAAATCCATCGGAACGAGTAACAAAAGTGCATATGATGTTTTTTCCCCAAAGGACCGTCGAGTAGCTCCAGTGAATGATCCACTCGATGCCAGTTATACATGTTACTAAGGGACTCATCCAAAATCCTGGCTCGGAGTCCGAAACACAGTACTACAGTTTGTTTCTCGGGGACTTTGTCAAAATTCTGACTGCAGGTCCACGGAAAGATTTATAAGCACGTCAATCCCCATCACCAAAGTCTATTATCAACTCATCAAAATGCACCCCAAAAGCACAAGAGGCACCGCCACTACGTGTAGGGACATTTACGCCTCCGAAAGGACAGTTTGATGGGTCCTTGATGTGTGAGGACGCCTCGGTAGGCGGACATCGTTCGTGCTGCGGAGTGAGCGGTTGGATTGGGGTGCTATGTTTCGGCTAACATAGCGGAAGCTATTGTTCACCAAATTCTGTGCGGTTTGGTGTGTTGAAAAGCTTTTGATTAGCCCTACAACTTGCTAGTTCATGTCAATGTCCAAAAATCATAACAGAAAATTTGCGTTATTCCCTTCGGAAAAGTGCCTGTCTTGCAACTCTATGCAACTCCCACAAACATAGGCGGCCAAAAAGCTCATGCTTAGACTCAGAACTCGCACAAAACAAAGCTATGAAGACAAGTGAAGACTCTTTGGGGCATGTTGGAATTGCCACCATACTACCGGGGCTGTTTTGCGACGAAGGGTTATGGGTCCACCACCCTTACCAGTCTACACATCCCTCATGACTTTCATGGTGGACGGGATTGTCGTCGGGGACGACGTTGCCGTCAAACCATGAGGTCCCGGAGAAGCAGTCCTTCCAATAGTTTGCTGGTGGCCCAATCTTTGGACTATGGAGGTGGCACTTCAAGAGGGGCTATTACAGGTCATTAAGGGAATGGAAGTCCTCAACAAGACAACAACAACAGAAGCACTGATGGATGCCTTTGTAAAGAAGAACATGGAGGCGCTCATGCTGCTGTTGTCCGGTACAACTGAGTCCTAGTGGGGTTACTTCCACTGCTACACGTCAGCAGACAAAGCTTGGCAAAAACTCTGTGTCATCGATCAATCGAAGCCGCTGGCGAACAAAATATCCGCGATGAAGCGACTCTTCACGGTGAGCATCATCACGGTGATATCATCTCCCTCCCTGTCACGGTGAGGGAGAGGATGTCATCACCGCCATACAGTAGATCGAGTTGCTTGCTTCAGAGTGCAACAACGTGGGGTGGAAGACTGACACGCATTTGCACATTGCCCTCCTCATGGCCCTTCTTGGCAATTGGAGTCCTTTCATCCCCGTCTTGGAAGGATGGACAGAGGACAAGCTCACCAATGGCACAGTCTCAGAGTACATCCGCAATGAGGTACATCGACGCAGTTGCGGGAATTCCTCGTCTTCCTCATTGGTCCTCGTTACCAAAATGCGTGGTGGCAGAAGTGGCGGCAAAGGAGGCAGCAATATGGCTACGACGAGAAGGGCACCAAGAAGAATGCGTGCCGTAACTATTGCAAGAAGGGCCAGGGTGCCCATGAGTGCATCGTGGAGGCACAGGCCCGGTGGCAAGGACACCAAAGGCAAGAAGGCCCTTCGCAACAGCACACAAAACCACTACCTCAAGAAGGCTAACCGGTGGTGCCTTGACCCTGGAGCGGAGGAGCACACCCTGGCTGAGAAGATTGGGTTTGATTAACTACACCAAGTCTGGCAAGTCCATCGTGGTCGCAAACGACAAGGTCGAGCCGGCGGCTGGCCAAGGAGATGTGGACGTGGAGGTGGTGGTTGGTGGGAAGCGGGTGCAGCGCGTCATCAAGGATGTGCAGCACCCACTAGGCCTGGCTGACATTCCAAGTGTCAGCCGCTTGAGAGACAAGGGGCAAGAGGTGCTCTGTAGGAAAAATGGGACAATCGTGCAGAAGGACGGTAGCGGCAAGACCGTGCTGGAGACTAAGCGTGAGGGAGGCCTCAACATTGTGGAGACCAAGGTGATCCCCGCGACAACAGACTCAGCAGACTTGCAAGAATGCACCCTTAGCCTGGCTAAAGGAGGGAAAGCAAATGTGGAGCTTTGGTATCAGCAATTGGGGCATTCCTCACCTGCAATTCTGAAGCAGATGGAAAAGCGTGAGCAGGTACGTGGTCTCATCATCGACTGTAAGGAAGAGGCAACATATGTAGCAATGCAAACAAGGTGTTGACGTTGCATTTTGGGCAAGGCGCGGAGCAAACGGTTCAACGAGAACGTGAATCGCGCCTCCGACCTGCCGGAGGTCATGCACAGTGATGTGTACGCACCATTTAAGACTGCATCGGAGAGCGGCCTTCATTACTTCGTCACCTTCATAGATGACTACAACAGAAGACTCTAGGTGTACTTCATGAAGCAAAAGCACGATGTCCTGGACAGGCTGAAGGAGTACATCGCTGTGGTGGAGAGGCTGACTGACTGGAAGGGCAGAGTGCTACGCAGCAACAACGACGAAGAGTACGTGGGTACTCTTCGTCTTGTTGCTCTCTTGCTGAGTACCCACGAAGAGTACGTGTTACTCCGTTACGTGTTAAATGGGGGGAAAAACGCTGTATTCACTGTAGTCTACTGGTGTGGTGGAATAGGCGAAGCAGACGCTGTTGAACATGGTAGAGACCATGTTGGTGGATGCGGAATTGCCATGAAGCTTTTGGGCGGAAGCTGTGCATACAATGAGATACAACAGCAACCTCATCCCTACAGTAGTACTGAAGGGGAAGAGCGGCTTGAAGACAAAGTAGAAGGTTTGGAGCGGATGCAAGTGTGACGCACCTAAAAGTGTTCAGCTGAAATGCATTTGCAATGGTGTAGAATGCATAGTAGCGCGACGGCAAGCTAGAGCCACATGCAAAGTCGTATCTCTTCCTTGGCTATGAGAACGTGCATAAGGTGTACTAGCTCTACGACATGGGCAAGGAGGAGGTAATCCGCATCCGATACGTTGAGTCCGTCCAACAAGAGAGCTACATCAACGGTAACGGCGCGGGCGTGGTGGACTCTCCAACTACGCGAGAGTGGTTCCAGCTCCTTGACTACAAGAAGGAGCTGGCGGACGCTGAGTTTGAGGACGTGGCATTGAAGCGTGATGGTGGACCAGCGGTGGCAACCGACGCGGAGGACTCAGATGAAGATCAAGATAATGAAGAGATCCACCGGAAGGATCCGGTGGATGACAAACAAAGGATTCCAAGGCACGCACTCTCGGCGGAGTACGCATTGGGCATCGATGGAAAATCCACTCGATGTGCCGCCCATCTAGGCGATGATTCGCCGGAGCGGTAGGAATCCTTGAGGGGCCGTCCAGCCAATGATTTACTAGAGTGTGCAGAGTCAAAAAGATTGTACTAGAGCGACGAGGTGCCGTCAAAACTGCTTAGCCACAGCGAGAGGTAGAGGAAAGCGGGGAAGCGCTTCAACGCAAGCACCGATCAATGGATCAGCATTACCCAGTGCATGCTAGCTACATCAACGGAGCCGACAACCGTGCAAGACGTGCTTGCGCGGCCCGAAGAGGATCAATGGGACGCAGCCATCAAATCAAAGCTGGTGTCCATCACAGAAAATGACAGGTGGGAGCTGGTTGCAAGGCGAAAAGATGACAAGGTCATCGGCTCAAAGTGGGCCTTCAAGACCAAGTTCACAAAGGAAGGTGTGGTTGAAAAATGCAAGGGGCGGCTACTGGCAAAAGGATACGCACAGCACAAGGGCGAGCACTACAATCAGACATGCACTCTAGTCACCAAGTTCACAAGCATTCGGGCAATGCTTACGGTGTCAGTCCCGGAGGACATGGAGTTCCACCAAAGGGACGTAAAGACAACCTTCCTCAACGGAATCATAGACAAAGAGATCTACGTGGAGGTGTCGAAGGAGGTGGAGGCAAAGAAGGGCAAGGTATACAAGCTGCAGAAGTCCTTGTACGGGCTCATACATTCACCAAGGTGCCGGTACCAACAAATGGACTGCTTCATGGCAACTCGGTTTCAAGCATTGTCAGCCGCATCACAACGTGTACGTGCGGCGCGACAAGCAGCTCTATGAAATCATTGCTTTCTACGTGGAAGCCCTGATTTTGTGCTCGAAGGACCTGCCGAGCCCACAACGGTTAAAAGAGCAGCTGAGCAGCAGATTCCACATGTCAGACATATGGAAGCTGGAGCACTACCTCGTGGTGAGCATTACGCAGGACCAGAGAGCACGCACGCTTGAGTTGGAACAGGCCGAATACGTGGCTGAGGTGCTAAAGTGGTACGGCATGGATGATTGCAAACCTCCAGGTGGTCTGGTCTCCACAACCTGTTAACTGAGTGCAACAGTGGCACCGCAAAAAAAAGAAGAGCGGGATGATATGGCAGGGGTGCCCTACCAACCGGTGGCGGACAGCCTCATGTATGCCATGGTGGTGAATCAACCAGACTTGGCCTACGCAGTGGGCCAAGTGAGCAGGTATGTGGCTGATCCAGGGCCACTACACTGGAAGGCGGTCCAACGCATCCTCCGCTACTTGTAGGAGACACGGCATGCGTGCCTGAGGATTGACGACAAAGGGTGGTCAGACCCTTTGCATCTGGTCTGCTACATGCATGCAGACTACGCTGGCAATGTAGACAAGAAGAAGTCTGTACCGACTACATTTCCTTCCTCGTTGATACAGCGATCTCATGGTGCAGCAGAATAGAAGATTGTGTCGCCACCTCCATAGAAGAGTAAGAGTATATCGCGTTGGCAGAATCGGTCAAGAAGGCCGTGTGGCTTTGCAGGTTGTTGGGGGAGCTAGGCGTGGCCAACGATGGTGTAGGAGGAAAACACTGGGGCTATCTCGCCGACCAACAACCCAACGCAGCAGAAGAGGACGAAGCACATTGACGTACGTTACCATTATGCACGAGACATGTTGGAGGAGGGGCAGGTGGTGCTACAACACTGTAGCACGAGCTACATGTTTGCAGATTTCTTGACCAAAGCGCAACCAGTGGATCGCCACTTGATGAGCGTGGCCATACTTGGGATGACCAGTCATGAATGACAGGAGGGCGCAATGGGAGATGACTGAGAGAAAGGAGCAGCAGGCATGAAAGGTGCAAGGGGGAGAGTGTTTTCTTTTTGCCCCTTCGCATGCCCAAGGCGGTGCAGGGAGGAGTTGACAAGTTATTAGAGGTGGAAAATACTTGCAATTTACTCTAGCTGCGTTAAGAAAGCTCTAAGTTTAGATTGCATTCATGTTCCTTAACTTTGACAAGTTGCTGAATCTAGTGGATCGCCACTTGATGAGCGTGGTCAGACTTGGGATGACCATTGTTCTAGGATGTGCGAGAGGCTAGACCTCGTACACTCTGGTTGCACTAGTCTGCCTCATGTTGCTTGTTCGTGGGCCTTTTGGAGGAGCTGCATATTTCCTTGGCGCTTATCCTTAGGGAGCCACTGTGTCGGTTGTTGGCCATACACCGGTGAGTAGCCTCGTCTTGGTTAATGCCGAGACGTTGGGCTGAACCCCATGTGGTGGTGCAATCTCGGTAGGCTTGCTGCTCGATGCGAGGTGTGTGCTTACCAGCTCTTACACTCTCACTCCCCCTCCCAACTCTTGTCTCTTGTATGTCAAGCACAAATTCCACGCCCATGGCTTGCGTGTCCTGTGGGGTTCTCCCTGTTGGTATGTGGGCTTTGAGCATCTCTGAGTGGTAGATAGGGTTGTGTTGTGAGAGCTTCTCAATTTTATTCGATGATGCTCCATCACCTACATGGCATGCTCTCTGTTATGTTTGCTGCATTCCAGCCATCTAGTTCACACATACATGCCTGGGAGAGTTTTCTAGGTGGTTGAGACCCAAGCACTTGGTGGTCTGTGCTAGTGCCTCGGGAGACCAAACGATGGTTAGACACATATTGATACTGGCAGGCTGGGCATTCCCTCTGCGGTCCAGACCCGGGTACATGGTGATTTGTATCGGTACCTCAAGAGACCTAGCACTGATTGTTTGAGGCCTTGTTGAATTCTGTCAGACGTATATAGCTTGCATGTGGCTAAGACCTGGACGTCCGGTGACATGTCCTGATGTCTCAGGAGGCCTAAACTTGCTTAGACTGGCTAACCGGCAATGCCAGCATCTCACCGTAGAGTCTAGATGTGTACGCGGTTAATTGCATATGTTCTTGTCACTCGAGATCCGGGTACACGGTTGACTATTCCAGTGCCTCGGGAGAACTCCGTTGTGTGGTTTCATGTTCCGTGACATGTGTATTCCCCGTGCATGCCTTTTCAGGCACCGGGGATGATGCGGCCTGGTGGGCTAGCTTTTAGTAGGGCTCATTGCCCTTCTTCTGATTTGTGACGTTCCCGTCAGGATCCTTGGGATGAGGACCCTGACATGCCAGGCATGGAGGATGACGCCCACGCGAGTGGGATTTGCCTACTTCAGGAGCGTCTCCGCCAGCTTCAGATGAGTTTCCGGCCTCCACAAACATCCGTTTCCCGTCTCCCAGAGATCCTCCCTATCAACTTTCCTCGTCCCCGTGTCTTCCCCATCCCTCTTCCTTCTCAGCCTGCGGTTGCCCTTCCTACGGAGTGGCAACCCAAGGACTTTGAGACACCGCCTCCACGGTATGTCAATGAGGACGGCTTTGATTGCTAGGAGATTCTCTTCCAGGTATGGGCCACCTCAGAGTGAATATGACCTTACTACCACAGTCCGCATCAGGTTACATATCATGCTTAGGTGTTGACGGCGACTAGAGGAATGCGCGGACTCCTTACTCCATGCCGCGCACGACTGTTGTGGACTTTCGCCCTTTTCTTGGTGACGCCGGCAGAGGCGAGGGTGCTGACCCACATCGTGGTTGGGACCTGGCATTGTCTCTGCTTACCGCACAGACGCATGCCACCCGCGCGGCTCACATTTGCGCCTTTCACTCCCTTTGTCGGGGACCCGCCGAGCCCACAGCCGATTACTCGCGGCGGGCCATGCGCACCTAGACGCGCCTTGGGAGTTCAAGAGGTACACAGCTGGTGGCGTTCCGCACGATCATGCGCGGTGTTCGCTGTGAGCACGCGGACATCTTCTCGGGGAACAACGACGCCGTTCTTGAGACCTTCTCCATTTCCCTCCAGCTTCTTCCTTGGGCACATCAGCTCTTTCTCTAGGTGACTTATATCCGAGAAGCAGGAGTGGCCCATCAAGAGAGTCCCCTTGCCGCTGCGGTCATCATGTCGCCACCGACGCCCCTCTTGCAACACACTTCTCCGTCCTCTGGCACATCCTCCTTGTCTCCTTTCACCTCGATTAACCTGACGCAGACGCAGGGTGTGGCAGCAGCTACACAGGGGAAGAAGGGAAGGAAGAGGGGCAGTTCGGGCCACCAGCAGTCGCATCAGTAGCAGCCACCGGCCGGTAGTAATGGACGTACTGTTCACTTCTACAATTGTGGAGGCGCTCATCACTACACCGAGTACCCTCAGCCACTCGGCTGGGTGTGGATCACTCGCGGCCTTGAGGACGCACACGCACAGGGATCCGTGTCAAGTAACACAGCCCCTGGTCGCTCCACCACCACCACCACAGTAGTTCCCATCTCCCCACCGGCGAGTCGTGGCAATCCGGATCCACGTGACCGCACCATCGCCGAGATCTGTCGACTTCTCGCGCTTCGCTTTCAGGGAGGTGCGAGTGTGTTGTCATAGCCGGGTGGCTCATAGACTGTTTGTTCGTCTGTTTGTGTCGCTCGTGATGACTCGCGTTGGGGGGTACAGTTGGCATGTGATGATGATGGACGTGAGAGTAATGATTGGATTCCTGACTCCCATCTTCGTGCCCTTCGTCGTTCCTCGTCGCTTGTTCCTTAGCATCCGTTTGAGGCCAAGTGTTCCATTGCCCTTTCCACAATGACGTTCTTCTAGCGGTGTTTCTTTGCATGGTGATCGTGCAAGACCGCAGACGTCGGACGCTCCTACTACATCTGGCCCGATACACTGTGTTGTGGGGGAGCATTTCAATGATCTCCTTGGCACAGTGTCCACAGCCTCCACACCTCTCACACCTGACGGGCAGGATGCCCTAAAGGTGGAAGACCCTACATAGCTTGGGGAGACAGTGGACGTGACCTTGTACCTCCGTCTTATTGGATCTCTGATGTACCTGGCCACTACCACACGCCTTGACATCGCCTTTGCCGTCAACCTCCTTGCATGTTTTTCGTAGGCTCCACGGGCTAGAGCCCTTCATGCGGCTGTACAAGTGGTGCGGTACGTGATCTCCACTCCATACCTTGGACTTTGTTTTCGCCGGCAGTGTTAGGAAGTTCCTAACACCTACATTAATAGCGACTGGGCCTGGAGTCCAGACGAACACAGTCGCATCAGCTACGTTTTCCTGCTGGTTGGTACCGTTGTGTCCTAGCCCAGCAGGAAGCAAGACTGCATTGCACGTAGCTTGTTTGAGATAGGGCACGTTGCTCTGGGTGCAGGGTCTGTTGAGGCAGTGTGGCTGCAGCGCCTGTCGCTTGTGTTGGGCCAGTCAGTGCCCACCATTGTGCTTCGCCATGAAAACCAGAGAGCTCTTGCCATTGCAAAGAGCTCTGGTCTTTTTCATTCTCACACGAAGCACATGGCGGTTGAGCATTATTTCGTGCGTGATCTGGTGGAGCGACACGTGATCTCTGTCATATGGGTCGGCACTCACATGCAGCGTGCTTATTTCCTGACGAAGGCAGTAGCTCTGGAAAAGTCTCTGGTGGCCATTCGTTCTGTCCGGCTTCGCCCCTTACCTGAGAGTGGTTGAGTGTGGGGTGTGCTTGTGTTACGTCAATCTTTGCACTCGTTGTTGCACCCGTACCACTTCTGCACGAGTATGGACATGCTTACCATCGGGTCATGGGGGAGTGTTGTGATTTGTGATGTTCCCGTCGAGCTGTACAGTTCACTGTGACCACTCGGTCGTGTCCATGCACGCGACGATCCCTCATGCGGACCCATGAGGCCTCAGCGCGGCGGCAGGTAGTGGAGTACCCACTCGGAGCTGGTAACTGCCACAAGTCACCAAGTGTGGTGGTGGGAATTTTCGCCACGTCAACAGCACCAAGGAGTCCCAGGATATGGCGGTGGCGGTGACTCTCATTGCTACTGCCGGTGTTGCGTCTCTGCGACGCAACTCAACGAGAGAGGTCTCGCTGCTCTGATACCATGAGAAACTGCTAGGAAGCTCCCTAACCTTGCTGCTGTTGACGTAGCGACACTGTCTAGTCAGCTCGCGCACTAGCAATCAAGCAGGTGCAAGAAATAGCAAGGGTCAGGCTAGGGAGACGCGCAGTCTCATAAGCCCCAATCGCTTAGTATTGCAGAGAGAGATAACAAATGATAGGTCCACAGCATAAATAGCTGCCGCGGCGCACGGAGGGTGTCGCACGCGGCAGTGCAAGGTCTGTCCTAAAACTGGCTCAAAACAGTTTTGGACCAATTCGTTTTGGCCGTAACTCTGCGCAGACAAATGAGAACGCTACGCTGTCTGAACCTAAATGTGCAAGTTCCCAAGCCGGACGCTAAATCTGGTCACATGCATGCATCGGGCATCAAACGGTGGACACATAATGCAAAACATGCAAATCGGGCACATGGCCAATCCACTGATAAAATCCTACAGGCTGCAAAAAAAAGCTACAAAAGGTCTGAGACAACATCCAGGATGTTGTTGGTTAGCTTTGAGTGGGTGGTCCACCACCTGCCGACGCGCCGGTGCCTCCTGGGTCCGCATCAAGGATCTGCACGGGCATGGACACGACCGACGGCTCATAGAAAACTGTACAGCCCGACGGGAACGTCACAACACTACTTTCTCCTCATTGTTAATGTGTTTCAGCTAGATTTAGCCTTCGTTGATTTTCCCCTACACCCGGAGCTCATGTCAGTTTTGCAATGGCCTACATGCCCTAATGATTCCCATCTCTCCGCTCTCTTCCTCTCTCCCCACACACTCTTTTTTTATGAAGGTTCATTGCAAGATCCTGGCTGAAAGAACCAGCTTTGATCTAGATTTTATACACTACCCCACATACCGCCAACAACAAAACGTCATCGAAATCCTTAACTTGCTTATCCATGACAGGCTGGTAGGATACAAGGACTCTCACATGCATTTGCTTCACAGCTTCACACCAAAAAAAGGGAAAGAAAAAGCATCTTTCAATCTTAATTCATTTTGGGAGAATCAATCCAGAAGACTCAAGGTTCAATATATCTTTCTCCACTACTTGTGGACGTTTGCTTGGCCTATGGAAAGAATGTAGAGCTCTAGATTCTAGGGAGGATTGCTGCCTTGTCACAGCAGCAGCAACGCTAGGTTCACCACCTGCTCGTCCACCAACGACAGCCCTGTTGACAGCCGCTGCACCGACCGTACCACCGGCGTTCTGCTGCTGCTGCTGCTGCTGCTACTGCTGCTGCGTAGGCTGCTGGGTTGTTGTGTCTGTTGCAGCAAGTGTAGCAGCTGCTGGAGCTCGTCTGCTTGCGTCTCCGCACTCTGGGTGCTGCGGTCCTGCAGCCGTGCAGGGTCATCTGCTGCCCTTGGCACTCTGGACGGACTGACAACAGCAGTCTGCTGTGATGAAGTGACCGCGCCGCCCATGAACACATCGCCTGCGTCAGAGGTGCCAGCTCTGCGAGGAGTTGCAGGAGCAGCAGCAGCAGCACCTGCAGCGCCAGGAGCAGCGGACGGAGTGCTGCCAGCAGCGGCGGTCACCAATGCGGGTGAGGCAGCAGCACCAGCACAGCTCATGTCGACATCGACGGCGGTGATTGCGGCGTTGCGGTGCACTAGCAGCAGACGCGACGGGGAGACGAAGGTCATGAGGCTCACGGATGACCACGAACACTCCCCTTCGCTCAAAACGGCAGCCGCTGAAGCTGCCACCGCTGCAGACGCTGCTGCCGCCGCCGCCGCCACTGCCGACGCTGCTGCTGCTGCTGTTGTCGTCGTAGTAGAGGCTAGCGTCGTCGTGGATGCTGCCGCCGTTGCAGGTTGAGCAGAGGCAAGCATGGAAGGCTCGCACGGCACGCGCTGCCACTCGGCGCGCTCCTCGGTCCACACCTGCTACGGCATGACGCGGCGTGATGATGAGGAGGAAAAGGAGGAGGAGGAGGAGAAGAAGAAGAAGAAGAAGAAGAAGAAGAAGAAGAAGAAGAAGAAGAAGAAGAAGAAGACAAAGAAGAAGAAGAAGAAGAAGAAGAAGAAGAAGAAGAAGAAGAAGAAGAAGAAGAAGAAGAAGAAAAAGATCGAGGGTATGAGAATACCTGCGAGTGTGGCAATCCTATCTCCGGCTCATACCACACAGCGCAACACATGCAGGTGCTGCAGGCTGCAGCCAATGAGCGTTCCCTCAAACGACGTGTGCACATAGAGCGGTTGGCTGTCAGCGACGCAAGGGTCACACTTCGTCGCTGTGAGCGTCGGATCCGCACAGCGACACAACAGCCACACTTAGGACTGCGCGTGTTAGCCCCCTGAGCCACTCGTGGCTTACCCCCCCCCCCCCCCCCCCCCTCCCCCCGGCCCTGTACCCCAGGCACAGGGTGCACCACCAGGGCACCATGTCTGCATGTCACGTCATCTCACCAAGTGACAAGATCACCATGTCCCCATGTGAGTAACCATGTAACCATATCCCTAGCTCACCAGATCACCAACACACCATGAGGGAAAAAAGGGGGTGAGTTAGATACGAGGGAGGGGGAAAAAAAAAAAAAAAAGGGCAAACGTTTGTCAGAAGTTGTTCAGCAGAGTGCTCTCTGAGGTCCACTCCAGATCCTATCAACTGGCAGATGGGGAGACTCCCCCAGAGCTGCCCTCAGGGTAAGGCAGGAGGGGACTGCGCCCCTAGCACTGCCCAGAGAGGTGAGACACCTGAGGGCAGGTGGGTTGTCCAGACCCAGAGCTGCACAGAACAAGCCGGCAGAATCAGTGCCAGCCATAAGGGTAGAACCTATGTTGCCCTCCCCCTGTCAAGGTCGAGGTCGGGAGGTCGACCTGGATCTCCCTAGGAGGAAGGTCGAGGTCGGAGGTGGACCAAATCCTTAAAAGTCCTGAGAATGCCCTGGAACCTTGCACGCCCATGTTTCAAGCCATGGCCTCGATGTCCACCGTTGAAATCTCCGTTGAAAGACTCATTGCATTGGTGTAGGCACACTCCTGCCATCGACCTAGGCAAAGGGGTCCTGGGTTCCCCAGGTCCGCTGGCTTCGACCGAGCCCATCAGCCAAGTGTGTGCGACATGGGGAGGTTGGCCAGGTCGACCCCAGGTCGAGGTCGACAGCCCTACCTTCTACCTCCCCAGGAAGGTCGAAGGTCAAGGGCAACATAGGGTAGAACCCCCGACCTCTTGTGCCAGAGTCTGGTGTTGTATCCTCTCTGAAGCATTTTTTTAAACATTTTTTTAAATTTTTACATGGTACATGGTGGGGAGGATGCCAATGTCTTGCGCGCCACCGCAAACAAGATATGGCACAGACCACAATCCACAGAATAGCAAGAGCAGAGTTAGCAGGCAAGGCACTGTGGCCAGGACCGCTACACTCGGGCGTCAACCGGCTCCACGTAGCAGAGGTCAGAAAGAGCCACTGGGCCCCCGAGCCATGGAGGTGGCAGGCGCTGCTGCAAGTCGTGCCGGAGCTCCACATCCGGCCAGCCGTGAACCACACACGCGCGGCGGATGACAGCGCACTGCCTGCGGACGCCTGCGAGGGAGAGGTGCCGGGCGAGGAAGGCCACCAACCAGCTCGTCCAGGTCGCCAGGTCTTCTGGAGACGCCCCCTGATGCCCCTGCTGCAAGCATAGCTATGAGAGGCGGCGCAGGAAGTCCCATGCTGCTGGTCCCAGGCCGCCAAGCGTCTCCCAGGCAAGCGGACGGCAGACCCATCCCGGCCGATGAACTAGCGCCGGGTGGTACTTAGTCCGCTTGGCCTCCTCTGCATGTCAGAGAGCCCGGCCCTCCGAAGTGGCAGTCGCCCCCTGGGCATCCACCGTCGTGACGTCGATAACACACATGGCCCCGTGCTCCCGGTCCTCCAGGATGAGGTCTGGTCGGAGGGTGGCGACGGCCGTGGGGAGGAGGCCGTCCGGCTCGATGCGTGTAGGAAGGGTTTGCTCATGCCAGATGCAGGCCAACTCGTCCCGGACGGCGTGGTGAATCTCCGTGATGAAACGGGACCCACGGTGACGAGTCAGCTGGGCAGGAGGGAGGCCGCTGACCCCACAGTGCTCCAGGT
Source organism: Penium margaritaceum (assembly GCA_023375785.1). Taxonomy (NCBI): domain Eukaryota; kingdom Viridiplantae; phylum Streptophyta; class Zygnematophyceae; order Desmidiales; family Peniaceae; genus Penium; species Penium margaritaceum. The sequence continues at coordinate 109,432 of SZWC01007557.1, forward strand.
AGCCAAGGGGGAGACCAAGCAAGAGCTGCGCGTGCAAGCGGAAGTCCGCCGCGGAGAGGTGGACGCGGTGGCTGGGGCCCGTCGGGGAGGCCTCGAGCCAGAGGGCTGCGCCCCGAGAACCGACCGCCCAACACCGGCGGACGAGCAGGCGCCGGCACTCCGAGGCGTGGTGGGGGTGTCCGCTGCTGCGAGGAACAAGTGCAGTGGCGAACCGCCAAGTCACCGACATCCTGAATCCAGGATGCGCGGAGGTCGTGGAAGAGGTCGGTGGAGAGCTGCTGGTAGATGTCATATGGGGCTCCAAACTGCAGATCTGCTGAAGTGGGCAAGCGAGCCTGCACAACGGGCGGAAGGAGGGCAAGCGTCGTGTTCCAACGAGGGCAGAGGAGGGATGGGGCAGAGGGAGCTGGGAGGAGAGGGCCAAAAAGTGCCAAAAGCTCCTGCAGCAGACTCATCGAAGCCGTAGTGTACGCCAAGGGAGCCCGAGCGCGTGCGCCGAACAAGGCGCAGCCACCGTCACGGAAGCGCAGCTGAGACTGACGCCTGCCTAGGGCTTGCAAGTCTCCCATCCGGGTCTGCTACGGGGCTGGACTGAGTTCTAGGATGCCCTGGACCGTCGTCCAGACTGCCTCATCGAGAGGATCCAGGGTGTCGAGCCAAGCTGGAGCTGAAGGGAGTGCCCTAATCCAAAAGTCGACCCTCGGGACGATGGAGAGTCGAAGCAGTGTCATAGCCGCCTGTGCGTCCGGCAAGAGCGGCAACTCCGCCAGGCCTCTGATCTCCTCCTGGAGCTTCTCCTGTTGCCGGCTGACCTCAAATGTGGGGATGCCGATCGGACACCAGATCAGCCGAGGATGACAACCCCCTCCAACGACCTGCAGATGCCAATGAGAGAAGGGGGGATGGCATCCTGAGAGCGTCGCCAGAGGAGGCACTTCTGCTACTACGCGGAGACCCAGGCAACCTGCTGCCGCGACGACCGCCTCGTAGCACCGCCCCAGTGGAGCAGTGTCAGCGACATTCGTGCTCTCGTCCTGGAAGGCCCCAATGTAGCCGCCCGCTGCCTCAGAAGAGAGGCGCAAGGCCTACGAGCCGGGCTCCAAGACGAGAAGCAACGCCAGGTCGAAGAGAACCGGGCCCATGGGATTGCCCTGCCGGGCGCCGCGCTCACTCTCCAGCAGTGCAAGGGTGCGCAGACCAAAGAAGAGCAGTTGAGTAGGGGTGAGGTAAAACTGGCGGAGGAATGGGATCCAAGAGCCGAACCCGCGGTCACGGACGGCCTCGAAGACTGCCTCGCGCTCCACTTCATTGAAGGCATTCTGGATGTCCAGAAGAAGCAGCCAGTGGGATGGATGCACCTGCAAGACAGACCGGACGCCTGTGACCAACAGGGCCGCCCCCTTCGAAACGCCGACCCCGAACTGCAGTGGGGGCAAAGTTGCCACAATCCTGTCCTTGTCTCGAGCCATGAGCACCCGTTAGGGTGGGGGTATCGCTCACGCGATACTTGTATCGCGCGATACAAGCGATATTGAAAAAAAAGAAAAAAATTCGGCATCGGCATCGGCATCGAGCGGACGGCCGCTCGATGCCGACGCCGTCGGCCTCGATAGCCGCGATGCCGGCAGGAGGGCTCGATGCCGGCATCGAGCGGCGACGCTGGGAGACTGACGGGCTGGCTAGTGGCAGCCAGCCAGCCCGTCGAGCCCCTCTTCGGCTAGTCTTCGTCGGCAAAAGCCGACGAAGACTATCGGGCTGTTGACCAGACGAGGTCCGATCGACAGCTCCCTTTTTTTTTGTGGCGTTCTTCTCATGTCGACAACAACTACATTTACGTTTAAGTCGGACAGATTTTTTGGGTTGAGAGAAAAAATGTCGACTTTGACTTCGACTTTCGGTTCAGCTTTTACGTTGTCTGCTTTTTGAGCTGCAAAGACGCAGAGCGTGATCTGGACCACATCCAGAACACGTCTCGCCATTTTTTTTTGGTCTCGTTGTCCATTTTTTACAATGAGAGAAAAATGTTTTCACGGTTTGAAAGAAGTGTTCGAGCGGTTTGTTGCAGGTTCTGTGACCAGTCCTGTGCGACTGCGGACGACGTCGGATGATACGAGTCGTATCATCCAATCTCGCCCTTTTCTGCTCATCCAACATCATCCAACCTGAAACAAACAAACAGCAAACAGGACCCTTCATTTGACTGAATAGGGTATCGGTCAGTATCGACCGATACCCTCTTTTTTAAGTGGGTTGTTTAGGTTCCTGTGACGTCGTTCCGTTCTACATCGACGTGGAGAGCGAGAGAAAAAAAAAAAAAAAAAAGATCGACCGATATCGCCGATATCGGCCGTCCATGGTCGATATTGGCGATGTCGGTCGATATCGCTCGACAGGGGGGGGTTACCCTCAAGCAGGCGATATCGCGGTATCGATATCGGTATCGATATCGACGCGATATCGCTATCGATACCGATATCGGTATCGAGCCTAGTATCGCACGCGATACTAGGCTCTCGATACTATCGTCACCCCACTCTAGCACCCGTGTCGCCAGGCGGAGTAGAGCCCCCCCCGGTCACGATCGGCCGCACCGCACCCTGTCCTCCTCTGTGGCCCCCTTCAAAAGAGGGATAACGCGACTGCGACCGAGGAGGAGGGCCACCGTGGCCGGCAGCTGGCCAGCGAGAATGACAACCAGAACCATGACAGCTGTGCCTCGGGTCTCATGGTTGTGTCCAGAACAAAGTCACGGAGCATGTCTGTCGTAACCACCTCCGGACCCGCTGCTGAACCCCTAGGATTGTCCCTGAGAGCCTGGAGGAGCAAATTAGTAGTGAACTCCTTATGGGGTGCTGCGGGTGGCGGGGTGTAGGACTGCACCCACTCCTGTGGCAGAAGGGTGGACGGTGGGTGGCGCTCTTGTTTTTTCGAAATGCTTTGCAAAGCGTTTAGCGGCAGGTCTTATTTTTTAGAAAAAATAAGACCTGCCGTGTTCACATCCCGAGTAATCTTGGCGTGGAAGCTACCACGTAAACTGCGCTCTTTTCTTGTGAGATCCAGGCTCAATCCTCGGCCTGCGATTGAAAACAGTGGAGCGACAACCTCGGATTCATCTCGCTGCTGCCATTGCATCAAGCCTGCGCAGCGCACGGGATGAGCTGGCCCACACGGAACCATCCGTGGGACCTAGATTCCATGCCTAGGTTCTGTCCGCTCCCACCGACCTGCGATGCGTTGCTATATGAGTTGTCCATTGTACTCAGTTTCGACAGAGCACTGAAGAAGGCCACCCGGCCGAAACCGGTATGCTCAACCGGACTGTTTTCTTGGAATCTCTTCGCCTCACATCACTCCGAAAATCTCTCTCACCCCTCTAACTTTTGTTCATTTCTGTCCAGATTTCTTGCTGCTTTGAGATGCCGACCCCTGTCATCTCTGCAAAGCCCGTAGCGTGCGAAAGCGTCTCTTTTGCCCACATGTTTTGAAAGTAACCACTTTTTTCAAAAGCATAGAAACCAAGCATGCTGTGGGGTCCTTGAACCAACAACAACCACATGTTTGCAGTCGGCGGGGGGGTGG
>SZWC01007558.1:36101-47034 GCA_023375785.1 Penium margaritaceum
TCCCAAGTTGAGAGTGTACTAGCGTTGTGTAGCTGGAGAGTGTTGCTTATGGACAACTTTAAAGATATCCTTTTTATCCGTTGTAAATGGATACTTTTCTTTCAGATGAACAAATTGAGGCTGCACATTTATGGATGAATTCCTTTCCTGATAGGGAATGTAAAAACATGCAAGCGAGAGAAAGATGGAGCAAGCCAGAGAAAGGTCGAGCAGGCCAGAGAAAAGGTGGAGCAGGCCAGAGAATGGTGGAGCAATCCAGAGGAAGGTGCAGCAAGCCAGAGAATGGTGGAGCAAGCAAGATAATGGTGGAGCAAGCTAGAGAATGGCGGAGCATGCCAGAGATCGGTGGAGCAAGCCAGAGAACAGTGGAGCGAGCCAGAGAAAGGTGGAGCAAGCCAGAGAACGGTGGAGCAAGCCAGAGAAAGGTGGAGCAAGCCAGAGAACGGTGGAGCAAGCCAGAGAACAGTGGAGCGAGCCAGAGAAAGGTGGAGCAAGCCAGAGAACGGTGGAGCAAGCCAGAGAAAGGTGGAGCAAGCCAGAGAACGGTGGAGCAAGATAGAGAATGGTGGAGCAAGCCAGAGAAAGGTGGAGCAAGCCAGAGAATGGTGGAGCAGGCCAGAGAAAGGTGGATTATGCCAGTGAAAGATGGAGCAAGCCAGAGAAACGTCGAGCAAGCCAGAAAAAGGTGGAGCAAGCCAAAGAAAGATGGAGCAAGCCAGAGAAAGGTGGAGCAAGCTAGGGAAAAGTGGAGCAAGCCAGGGAAAGGTGGAGCAAGCCAGAAAACGGTGGAGCAAGCCAGAAAAAGGTGGAGCAAGCCAGCGAAAGGTAGAGCAAGCCAGAGAAAGGTGGAGAAAGGCAGAAAAAAGGCGGAATAAGCGAGAGACAGGTGGAGCAAGCCAGGGAACGGTAGAGAAAGCCATAGAAAGGTGGAGCAAGCCAGGGAAGGGTGGAGCAAGCCAGAGAAAGGTGGAGCAAGTCAAATAAAGGTGGAGCAATACAGGAATAGGTGGAGCAAGCCAGATAAAGGTGGAGCAGGCCAGAGAGAGGTGCAGCAATTCATGGAAGTCGGAGCAAGCCAGAGAAAGGTGGAGCACGCCAGGGAATGCTGGATTAAGCCAAAGAAAGGTGGAGTAATCAAGAAAACGGTGGAGCAAGGCAGAGAAAGGTGGACCAATCCAGAGAAAAGTGGAGCAAGCAAGAGAAACGTGAAGCAAGCCAGACAAAGGTGGAGCAAGCGAGAGAAACGTGGAGCAAGCCAGAGAAAGGTGGAGCAAGCTGAGGAAAGTTGGAGCAAGCCAGACAAAGGTGGAGGAAGCCAGAGAAAGGTGGGGCAAGCCAGATAAAGGTGAATCAAGCCAAAGAAAGGTGGGGCAAGCACGGGAAAGGTGGCGCAAGCCAGAGAACGGTCAAGCAGGCGAGAGAAAGGTGGAGCAAGCCAGAGAAAGTTGGAGCAAGCCAGGTAAAGTTGGAGCAAGCCAGAGAAAGGTGGAGCAAACCTGGGAAACGTGGAGCAAGCCAGAGAAAGGTAGAGCAAGCCAGGGCAAAATGGAGCAAGCCAGAGAAAAGTGGAGCAAGAAAGAGAACGGTGGAGCAAGCCAAAGAACGGTGGAGCAAGCCAGAGAACATTGGAGCAAGCCAAAGGAAGGTGGAGCAAGCGAGAGAAAGGTGGAGTAAGCCAGAGACAGGTTGAGCAAGCCAGAGAAAGGTGGAGCAAGCCAGAGAAAGGTGGAGGAAGCCAGAGAAAGGTGGAGCAAGCCAGAGAAAGGTGGAGCAAGCCAGAGATTGATGGAGCAAGCCAGAGAAAGGTGAAGCAAGCCAGAGAAAGGTGGAGCAAGCCAGAGAAAGGTGGAGGAAGCCAGAGAAAGGTGGAGCAAGCCAGAGAAAGGTGGAGCAAGCGAGAGAAAGGTGGAGTAAGCCAGAGACAGGTTGAGCAAGCCAGAGAAAGGTGGAGCAAGCCAGAGAAAGGTGGAGGAAGCCAGAGAAAGGTGGAGCAAGCCAGAGAAAGGTGGAGCAAGCCAGAGATTGATGGAGCAAGCCAGAGAAAGGTGAAGCAAGCCAGAAAAAGGTGGAGCAAGCCAGGGAAAGGTGGAGAAAGCCATAGAAATGTGGAAAAGGCCAAATAAAGGTGGAGCAAGCAAGATAAAGGTGGAGAAAGCCAGAGAATGGTGGAGCAAGCCAGGGAAAGGTGGAGCAAGCCAGGGAAATGTGGAGAAAGCCAGAGAAAGGTGGAGACAGCCATAGAACGGGAGAGCAAGCATGAAACGGTGGAGCAAGCCAGGGGACAGTGAAGCAAGCCAGAGAAAGGTGGAGCAAGCCTGGGAAAGGTTGAGCAAGCCAATGAAAGGTGGAGCAAGCCAGAGAATGGTGGATTAAGCCAGATAAGGGTGGAGCAAGTCAGAGAAAGGTGGAGAAAGCTACAGAAAGTTGGAGCAATCCAGAGAAAGGTGGAGTAAGCCAGAGAAATGTGAAGCAAGCCCGAGAAAGGTAAAGCAGGCCAGGGAAAGACGGAGCAGGCCAGAGAATGGTGAAGCAAGCAAGAGAACGGTGCAGTAAGTCTTTGAACGGTGGAGCAAGCCACAGAAAGGTGAAGCAAGCCAGAGAAGGATGGAATAAGCCAAATAACGAGGGAGCAAGCGAGAGAAAGGTGGAGCAAGCCAGAGAAAGGTGGAGCAGGCCAGAGAAAGGTGGAGCAGGCTAGAGAACGGTGGAGCAAGCCAGAGAACGGTGGAGCAAGCCAGAGAAGGGTGGAGCAAGCCAGAGAAAGGAGGAGCAAGCCAGAGAATGATGGAGCAAGCCACAGATTGGTGCAGCAAGCCAGAGAACGGTGGCGCAAGCCAGAGAACATTGGAGGAAGCCAGATAAAGGTAGAGCAAGACAGAGAAAGGTGGAGCAAGCCAGAGAACAGTGGAGGAAGCCAGAGAATTGTGGAGCAGGTCAGAGTACGGTGGAGCAAGCCAGAGAACGATGGAGCAAGCCAGAGAATGGTGGAGCAAGTCAGAGAATGGTGGAGCAAGGCAGAGAACGGTGGAGAAAGCCAGAGAAAGGAGGAGCAATCCAGAGAAAGGTGGAGCAAGCCAAAAACAAGTGGAGCAGGCCAGAGAAAGGTGGAAGAGGCCAGAGAATGGTGGAGCAAGCCACAGAAAGGCGGAGCAAGCCAGAGAATGGTGGAGCAAGCCAGAGAAAGGTGGAGCAAGCCAGAGAAAGGCGGAGCAAGCCAGAGAACAGTGGAGCAAGCCAGAGAAAGGTGGAGCAAGCCAGAGAAAGGTGGAGCAAACCGGAGAATGGTGGAGCAGTTGAGAGAACGGTGGAGCAATCCAGAGGAAGGTGGAGCAAGCCAGAGAATGGTGGAGCAAACCAGGGAAAGGTGGAGCAAACCAGGCAAAGGTGGAGCATGGTAGAGAATGGTGGAGCAAGCTAGAGAACGGTGGAGCGAGCCACAGAAAAGTGGAGCAAGGCAGAGAATGGTGAAGCAAGCCACAGAAATGTGGAGCAAGCCAGTCAAAGGCGGTGTTTGCCAGAGAAAGGTGGAGCAAGCCAGAGAAAGGTGGAGGAAGCCAGGGAGACGTGGATAAAGATAGAGAAAGGTGGAGTAAGCTAGAGAAAGGTGGAGCAAGCCAGGGAACGGTGGAGGAAGCCATAGAAAGGTGGAGCAAGCCAGGGAAAGGTGGAGCAAGCCAGAGAAAGGTGGAGCACGACAGAGAAAGGTGGAGTAAGCCAGGGAAAGGTGGATCAAGCTAAAGAAAGGTGGAGCAAGTCAAAGAACGGTGGAGCAAGCCAGAGAAAGGTGGAGCAAGCCAAAGAAAGGTGGACCAAGCCAGAGAACAGTGGACCAAGCCAGAGAAAGGTGGAGCAAGCCAATGAAAGTTGGAGCAAGCCACAGAAAGATTGAGCAAGCCAGCGAAAGGTGGAGCAAGCTAGGGAAAGATGGAGCAAGCCAGAGAAAGTTGGAGCAATCAAGGGAAAGCAAGAAAAAGCTAGACAAAGGTGGATCAATCCAGAGAAAGGTGAAGCAAGCCAGGGAAAGGTGGAGCAAGCCAGAGAAAGATGGATCAGACCAGAGAAAGGAGGAGCAAGCCAGGGTCAGGTGGAGCAAGCCAGAGAAAGGTGGAGCAATCCAAAGAAAGGCAGAGCAAACCAGAGAAAGGTGGAGCAAGCCAGAGGAAGTTGGAGCAAGCTAGGAAAAGGTGGAGTTAGCTTGAGAAAGGTGGAGCAAGCAATGGAAAGTTGAAGCAAGCCAGATAATGGTGGAGCAAGCCAGAGAAAGGTTGATCAAGCCAGGGAAAGGTGGAGCAAGATAAAGAAAGGTGGTGCAGGCCTGAGAAAGGTGGAGCAATCCAGGGAAAGGTTGAGCAAGCCAGAGAAAGGTGGAGCAAGCCAGAAAACGCTGGAGCAAGCCGGAGAAAGGTGGAGCAAGCCGGGGAAAGGTGGATCAAGTCAGAGAAAGGTGGAGCAAGTCAAAGAACGGTGGAGCAAGCCAGAGAGAGCTGGATTAAGCCAAAGAAATGTGGACCAAGCCAGAGAACGATGGACCAAGCCAGAAAAATGTGGAGCAAGCCAATGAATGTTGTAGCAAGCCACTGAAAGATCGAGCAAGCCAGAGAGAGGTGGAGCAAGGTAGGGAAAGATGGAGCAAGCCAGAGAAAGGTGGAGCAAACAAGGGAAGGCTGGAGCAAGCTAGACAAAGATGGATCAAGGCAAAGAAAGGTGGAGCATGCAAGGGAAACTTGGAGCAAGCCAGAGAAAGATGGAGCAGTCTTGAGAAAGGTGGAGCAAGCCAGGGTAAGGTGGAGCAAGCCAGAGAAAGGTGGAGCAATCCAGAGAAAGGTGAAGCACACCAGAGAAAGGTGGAGCAAGCCAGAGAAAGGTGGAGCAAGCTAGGGAAAGGTGGAGTTAACCAGGGAAAGGTGGAGCAAGCCATGGAAAGGTGGAGCAAGCCAAAGAATGGTGGAGCAAGCCAGAGAAAGGTAGATCAAGCCAGCAAAAGGTGGAGCAAGATAAAGAAAGGTGGTGCAGGCCTGAGAAAGGTGGAGCAATCCAGGGAAAGGTGGAGAAAGCCAGAGAATGGTGGAGCAAGCAAGAGAACGCTGGAGCAAGCCAGAGAAAGGTGGAGCAAGCCAGAGAAAGGTGGAGCAAGCCAGAGAACAGTGGAGCAAGCCAGAGAACGGTGGAGCAAGCCAGAGAACGCTGGAGCAAGCCAGAGAAAGGTGGAGCAAGCCAGCGAAAGGTGGAGCAAGCCAAAGAAAGGTGGAGCAAGCCAGAGAAAGGTGGAGCAAGCCAGGGAAAGGTGGAGCAAGCCAGAGAATGGTGGAGCAAGCCAGGGAAAGGTGGAGCAAGCCAGGGAAAGGTGGAGCAAGCCAGAGAACGGTGGAGCAAGCAAGAGAAAGGTTGAGCAAGCCAGAAAATGTTGGAGCAATCCAGGGAAAGGTGGAGCAAGCCAGAGAGTGGTGGAGCAAGCCAGGGAAAGGTGAAGCAGGTCAAAGAAAGGTGGAACAAGCCAGGAAAAGGTGGAGCAAGCCAGCGAAAGGTGGAGCAAGCCAAAGGAAAGTGGAGCAGGCCAGAGAACGGTGGAGAGAGCCAGAGAAAAGTGGAGCAAGTCAGAGAACGTTGAAGGAAGCCAGAGAAAGCTTGAGCAAGCCAGATAAAGGTGGAGCAAGCAAGAGAGAGGTGGAGCAAGCCAGAGAATGGTGGAGAAAGCAAGAGAATGGTGGAGCAAGCCAGAGAACGGTGGAGCAAGCGAGAGAATGGTAGAGCAAGCCAGATAAAGGTGGAGCAATCTAGGGAAAGGTTGAGAAAGCCGGAGAAAGGTTGAGCAAGCCAGAGAATGGTCGAGCAAGCCAGAGGAAGGTGGAGCAAGCCAGGGAAAGTTGAAGCAAGCCAGAGAAAGGTGGAGCAATTCAGGGAAAGGTGGAGCAAGCCGGAAAAAGGTGGAGCAAGCAAGAGAACGGTGGAGAAAGCCAGGGAAAGGTGGAGCAATCCAGAGAAAGTTGGAGCAAGCCAGAGAAAGAGGGCGTAAGTTAAAGAAAGGTGGAGCAAACCATAGAACGGTGGAGAAAGCCAGAGAAAGGTGAAGCAAGCCAGAGAAAGGTGGAGCAGGCCAGAGAAAGGTGGAGCGATCCAGGGAAAGGTAGAGCAAGCTAGAGAAAGGTTGAACAAGTCAGAGAACACTGGACTAAGCCAGATGAAGGTGGAGCAAGCCTGAGATCAGTCGCGCAAGCCAGAGAACGGTGGAGCAAGCCTGAGAAGGGTGGAGCAAGCCAGAGAAAGGTGGAGCAAGATAGGGAAAGGTAGAGTAAGCCAGAGAAAGGTGGAGCAATCCCGGAAAAGGTGGATCAAGCCATAGAAAGGTGGAGCAAGCTAGAAAAAGGTGGTGCAAGCCAGGGAAAGGTGGAGCAAGCCATTGAAAGGTGGAGCAAGCGAGAGAACGGTGGAGCAAGCCATAGAAAGGTGGAACAAGCCAGAAACGTTTGGAGCAAGCCAGGGAAAGGTGGACCAAGCCAGAGAAAGGTGGAGCAAGCTAGGGAAAGATGGAGGAAGCCAGAGAAAGGTGGAGCAAGCCAGAGAAAGGTGGAGCAACCTAGGGAATGGTGGAGAAAGCCAGAAAGAGGTGGAGAAAGCCAGAGAACGGTGGAGCAAGCCAGAGAAAGGTTGTGCAAACCAAAGAAAGGTGCAGCAAGCCACGAAAAGGTGGAGCAAGCCAGAGAAAGGTGGAGCAAGCAAGGGAAAGGTGGAGCAAGCCAGAGAAATGTGGAGCAAGCGAGAGAACGGTGGAGTAAGCAGTGAAAGGTGGAGCAAGCCAGAGAACATTGGAGTTAGCCAGGGAAAGGTGGAGCAAGCCAGAAAAAGGTGGAGCAAACCAGGGAAAGATGGAGCAGGCCAGAGAAGATGGAGCAAGCCAGAGGAAGGTGGAGCAAGCCATGGAAAGGTAGAGCAAGTCAGTGAAAAACTTGAGCAAGCCAGAGAACGGTGGAGCAAGCCAGAGAACGGTGGAAGAAGCAAGAGAAAGGTGGAGCAAGGTAGAGAAAGGTGGAGAAAGCCAAAGAAAGGTGGATCAAGCCAGACAAAGGTGGAGCAAACGAGAGAAAGGTGGAGCAAGCTAGGAAATGGTGGAGAAAGCCAGAGAAAGTTGAAGCAAACCAGAAAAAGGTGGAGCAAGCATGAGAATGGTGGAGCAAGCCAGAGGACAGTGGAGCAAGCCAGAGAAAGTTGGAGCAAGCCGGGGAGAGGTGGAGCAAGCCAGAGAAAGGTAGAGCAAGGCAGAGAATGGTGGAGCATGCCAGAAACGGTGGAATAAACCAGAAATTGGTGGTGCAAGAGAGAGAAAGGTAGAGCAAGACAGGGAAAGGTGGAGCAAGCCAGAGAAAGGTGGAGCAAGCCAGAGAAAGGTGCAGCAAGCAAGAGAACGGTGAAGCAAGCCAGAGAACAGTGGAGCAAGCCATAGAAAGTTGGTGTAAGCCAGGGGAAGGCGGAGCAAGCCAGAGAATGGTGAAGCATGCCCGGGAATGGTGGAGCAAGCCTAAGAAAGGTGGTGCAAGTCAGAGAAAGGTCGTGCAAGGCAAAGAACAGTGAAGCAAGCCAGAGGACGGTGAAGCAAGCCAGAGAACAGTGGAGCAAGCCATAGAACGGTGGAACAAGCAAAAGAATGGTAGAGCAAGCAAGAGAAATGTAGATCAATCCTGAGAAAGATGGAGCAAGACAGAGAAAGGTGGAGTAGGCTAAAGAACGGTGGAGCAAGCTAGAGAAAGGTGGAGCGAGCCAGAGAAAGGTGGAGCAAGCCAGAGAAAGGTGGAGCAATCCGGAGAAAGGTGGAGCAAGCCAAAAAAAGGTGGAGCAAGTCAGGGAAAGGTGGAGCAAGCCACAGAAATATGGGGCAAGCCAGAGAAAGGTGGAGCAAACGAGGGAAAGGTGGAACAAGCCAGAAAACAGTGGAGCAGGCTAGAGAACGGTGGAGCAAGCCAGAGAAAGGCGGAACAAGGTAGAGAACAGTGAGAAAGCCAGAGAAAGGTGGAGCAAGCCAGAGAAAGGTGGAGCAAGCCAGAGATGTTGAAGATTTGCCCCTCTGCATGCCCAAGTGCGGCGCCGGGAGGCGCCGACGAGACGCCAGAGAGAGGAAAATCCTCGTTGACGGATTGGGTGACTCAAGGATTGCTCGGATCCTAAAATGGAGGAATGCCCCTCAAAGTTGACGAGTTGCTTAATCTGGTGGAAGTTGTTTTACCGGAATCGGACAAGTAACAAGGGAGATATAGGCTTCCAAAGTTGGGGTGTGCGCGGCTGTTCTGGGAGCCGACCGCGGTTCGACTTCCGGTGAATTATTGACCGGAGCGAGTAACAAAACATCATGTGGGGATTTTGCTCCGGAAGGACTGCCGAGGCGTCTGGTGGATGATCCACCAGATTTCAGGAGTGCAGTTTGTTACTGAGGGACTTAGCCAAAATCCTGGCTCGGAGTCCGAAACTCAGAAGTATAGTTTGTTACTCAGGGACTTGGTCAAAATTCCGATTGGAAGTCCGCGAACAGGTTTCGACCCACATCAATCCCCATCACCAAACTCGATGATTAACTCATTGAAACAGACCCCAAAGGCGCGAGGGGCGCCGCCACTATGCATAGGGACATCTGCGCCTCCGGAATGGCGTTTTGATGGGTCCTTGATGTGTGAAGGCACCTCGGCGGGCGACGTGGTGCGCGCCGCCGAGTGAGCGGCTGGTTTGGGGTGCTGCGCTTTGACTGACGTAGCGGGAGCTACGGTTATCTGAATCGCGCACGGTTTGGTGGATTGGAGAGCTCATGACTTGCCCTACAAATGTTCAAATCATGTCCATGTTAAAAAACTAATGGAAAAATGCGTTATTCCCTTCGCAAAAGTGACTGTCTCGCAAATGCCTTCAACTCCCAGAAACATAGCGTGAGGCAACCAGAAAGCTCACGCTTAGACTCAGAACCACCCGCAAAACATAGCCGTGAACACACAGTAGACTCGTCGGGCCACGTTGGAACTGCCTCCACCCGGGGGCCGTTTCCTGACAAGAGAAAGGTGGAGCAAGCCAGGGAAAGTTGGGGCAAGCCAGATAAAGGTGGAGGAAGTCAGAGAAAGCTGGGGAATGTGTGAGCAATTATGCCAGTGAATGTGTGAGCAAGAATGCCAGAGAAGGGTGGAGAAAGCCAGAGAAAGGTGGACCAAGCCAGAGAATGGTGGAGAAAGCAAGAGAACAGTGGAGCAAGCCAGAGAAAGGTCGAGCAAGCAGGGGAAAGCTGAAGCAAGCCAGAGAAAGGCAGAGCAAGCTAGAGAAAGATGGAGCAAGCCAGAGAAAGGTGGAGCAAGCCAGTGAATGTTTGAGCAAGCATGCCAGATAAAGGTGCAGATAGCCAGAGAAAGGTGAAGTAGGCCAGGGAAAGGTGGAGCAAGCCAGAGAATATTAGAGCGAGGCAGAGAATGGTGGAGCAAGCCAGAGAAAGGTGGAGCAAGCCAGAGAAAGGTGGAGCAAGCCAGAGAAAGGTGGAGCAAGCCAGAGAAAGGTGGAGCAAGCCAGAGAAAGGTGGAGCAAGCCAGAGAACGGTGGAGCAAGCCAGAGAACGGTTGAGCAAGCCAGGGAACGGTGGAGCAAGATAGAGAATGGTGGAGCAAGCCAGAGAAAGGTGGAGCAAGCCAAAGAACGGTGGAGCAAGCCAGAGAAAGGTGGAGCAAGCCAGAGAATGGTGGAGGAAGTCAGGTAACGGTGTAGCAGGCCACAGAAAGGTGGAGCAGGCCAGAAAAAGGTGGATTCTGCCAGTGACAGATGGAGCAAGCCAGAGAAATGTCGAGCAAGCCAGAGAAAGGTGGAGCAAGCCAAAGAAACATGGAGCAAGCCTGAGAAAGGTGGAGCAAGCCAGGGAATGTTGGAGCAAGCTAGAGAAAGATGGAGCAAGCCAGAGAAAGGTGGAGCAAGCTAGGGAAAGGTGGAGCAAGCCAGGGAAAGGTGGAGCAAGCCAGAAAACGGTGGAGCAAGCCAGAGAAAGGTGGAGCAAGCCAGCGAAAGGTAGAGCAAGCCAGAGAAAGGTGGAGAAAGGCAGAAAAAAGGTGGAATAAGCCAGAGAAAGGTGGAGCAAGCCAGGGAACGGTAGAGAAAGCCATAGAAAGGTGGAGCAAGCCAGGGAAGGGTGGAGCAAGCCAGAGAAAGGTGGAGGAAGCCAAATAAAGGTGGAGCAAGACAGGAATAGGTGGAGCAAGCAAGATAAAGGTGGAGCAGGCCAGAGAGAGGTGCAGCAATTCATGGAAGTTTGAGCAAGCCAGAGAAAGGTGGAGCACGCCAGGGAATGCTGGATTAAGCCAAAGAAAGGTGGAGTAAGCAAGAAAACGGTGGAGCAAGGCAGAGAAAGGTGGAGCAAGCCAGAGAAAGGTGGAGCAAGCAAGAGAAAGACGGAGCAAGCCAGACAAAGGTGGAGTAAGCGAGAGATACGTGGAGCAAGCCAGAGAAGGGTGGAGCAAGCTAGGGAAAGTTGGAGCAAGCTAGACAAAGGTGGAGGAAGCCAGAGACAGGTGGGGCAAGCGAGATAGAGGTGAATCAAGCCAAAGAAAGGTGGGGCAAGCAAGGGAAAGGTGGAGCAAGCCAGAGAACGGTGGAGCAAGCGGAGGTATGGTTGATGGGGTTCTTTTTGTACACTGTTCATTGAGTGTATAGTACATGTGGGGTGCTATGAAGGTTCCATGAAGTGACCAGCAAGGGCAAGGGGTTGGGGGAGGGGGACATGTGCCGAGTGTATGTGAGGAGTGTATGGGAGGATGGTTGCAGGTTTTACACTAGTGTATTGTGCAGACATTCAAGTTGGTTGATGGATGTGGGGAGGGGGAGGGGGCATGTGCCAAGTGTCTGAGAGGAGTGTATGGGAGGATGGTTGCAAGTTGTACACTAGTGTACGGTGCAGTCAGTCAAGTTGGTTCATGGGTGTGGGGGG
>SZWC01007558.1:47548-111062 GCA_023375785.1 Penium margaritaceum
CCCCGCTCGCCACATTCACTTGCACATGTGAATCACAACATTTTACACTAGTTCACATTTAGCACACCTCTCCCATACACTCCCTACATACACTAGTGTGTAATGTTGCGATTCACATGTGCAAATGAATGAGGGAGTGGGGAGGAGGGGGGGAGGGGGGTCTATATGGTGAGTGTATGAGGGGAGTGTATGGAGTGATGGGTGCTAAATGTACACTAGTGTATAATGCTGTGATTCATATGTAAAGGTGAATGTGGGGGGAGGGAGGGGGTGGGGGTTGTATGTGGTGAGTGTATGGGGAGAGTGTATATCAAGATGGGTGCTAAATGTACACTAGTGTATAATGTTGTGATTCACATGTGCAAGTGAATGTGGGGGGTTCCCTGCGTGTGTACTCTTCCAGGAAGGTAATTCCTTGTTTTTTTTTGGAAGGTGGGAGTATGTTGTTTCCAAGAAGGTGATTCCCTGTGTGTGTGCTCTTCTTGGAAATTCATGGAAAAGTATGTAGTTTCCAGGAAAGTGCTTCCCTATGTTTTTGTTTTTCGAGGAAGGTGCATGTCTGTGTCTGTGTGTTTCCATGAATGTGGTTTTTTATGTATGTCTGTTTCCGTGATATTTCTTACTGGTATATGTGTGTTTCCAGGACGTTTCCTCCTGGTGTACATGTGTTTCCAGGAATTACCTTCTGGTGTAGGTGTGTTCCCAAGAAGTTGGCTTCTAGTGTACATGGGGTGTCCTTGTTTCCTGGAAGTATCCATCATGTGCCGTGCACGTTGTACACTAGGAAATGAGTGTACATTCTGAGGGTGATTGGTCATAAATGAGCAAGCGAGAGAAAGGTGGAGCAAGCCAGAGAAAGTTGGAGCAAGTCAGGTAAAGTTGGAACAAGCCAGAGAAAGGTGGAGCAAACCTGGGAAACGTGGAGCAAGCCAGAGAAAGGTAGAGTAAGCCAGGGAAAAATGGACCAAGCCAGAGAAAAGTGGAGCAAGACAGAGAACGGTGGAGCAAGCCAAAGAACGGTGGAGCAAGCCAGAGAAAGGTGGAAAAATCCAGTGAACGGTGGAGCAAGCCAAAGAAAGGTGGAGCAAGCCAAAAACTGTTGGATGAAGCCAGGGAAATTTGGAGCAAGCCAGAGAAAGGTGGAGCAAGCCAGGGAAAGGTTGAGCAGGCCAGAGAAATGTGGAGCAAGTGAGAGAAAGGTGGAGCAAGCAAGGGAAAGGAAGAGCAAGCTAGAGAAAAGTGGAGCAGGCCAAAGAACGGTTGAGCAAGCAAGGGAAAGGTGGAGCAAGCCACATGGTGGAGCATTCCAGAGAATGGCGGAGCAAGCCAGGGCACAGCGGAGCAAGCCACAGAGAGGTGGAGCAAGTCAGGAAAAGGAGGAGCATGCCAGAGAAAGGTGGAGAAAGCCAAAGAAAGGTGGAGCAATCCAGGGAGAGGTGGAGCAAGCTAGAGGAAGATGGAGCAAGCCAGAGAAAGGCGGAGAAAATGAGGGAAAGGTGGAACAAGCCCGAGAACAGTGGAGCAAGCTAGAGAATGGTGGAGAAAGTCAAAAAAGGGTGAAGCAAGGCAGAGAACGGTGGAGCAAGCCAAAGAAAGGTGGAGCAAGTCAGGGAAAGGTGGAGCAAGCCAGAGAAAGGTGGAGAAAGCCAGGGAAAGGTGGTGTGAGCCGGACAAAGATGGAGCACACCAGAGAATGGTGGAGCAAGACAGGAAACGGTGATGCAAGCCATAGAAAGATGGAGCAGTCCAGAGAAAGATGGAACAAGCCAAAGAAAGGTGGAGCAAGCCACAGAACGGTAGACCAAGCCATAGAAAGGTGAAGCAAGCCAGAGAAAGCTGGAGCAAGCGAGAGAAAGATGGAGCAAGCCTGAGAAAGGTGGAGCAAGCCAGAGGAAGGTGGATCAAGCCAGGGAAAGGTGGAGCAAGCTAGACAAAGGTGGAGCAAGCCAGAGAAAGGTGGAGCAAGCCAGAGCAAGATGGAGCAAGCCAGAGAACGTTGTAGCAAGCCAGATGAATTTGGAGCAAGGCAGAGAATGGTGGAGCAAGCCAGAGAAAAATGGAGCAAGCCAGAGAAAGGTGGAACAAGCCAGAGAAAGGTGGAGCAAGCAAGGGAAAGGTGGAGCAAGCCGAAGAAAGGTTGCGCATGTCTGAGAACAGTGGAGCAAGCCTGAGAAAGGAGCAGCAAGCCAGAGAAATGTGGAGCAAGCTAGGGAAAGGTGGAGCCACAGAAAGGTGGAGCAAGCCAGAGAATGGTGGAGCAAGCCAGAAAAAGGTGGATCAAGCCAGGGAAACGTGGAGCAAGCTAGAGAATGGTGGAGCAGGCCAGAGAAAGGGGGAGCAATCCAGGAGAAGGAAGAGCAAGCCACAGAAAGGTGGAGCAAGCCAGAGAATGTTTGAGCAAGCGAGAGAAAGGTGGAGCAAGCCAGAGAAAACTTGAGCAAGCCAGAGAAAGGTGGAGTAAGCCACAAAAAGATGGAGCAAGTCAGAGAAAGGACGAGCAAGCCAGAGAACTGTGGAGCAAGCTCGAGAAAGGTGGAGCAAGCCAAAGAAAGGTGGAGCAAGCCAGGGGAAAATGGAGTAAGCCAGAGAAAGGAGGAGCAATCCAGAGGTAGGTGGAGCAAGCCAAAGAAAGGTGGAGCAAGCCAGGGAAAGGTGAAGCAAACAAGACGAAGGTGGAGCAAGCCAAAGAACAGTGGAGCGAGTCAGAGAAAGGTGGAGTGAGCTAGAAAATAGTGGAGCAAACTAGGGAGAGGATGAGCAAGCCAGAGAAATGTGTTGCAAGCCAGGGAAAGGTGGAGCAAGCCAGAGAAAGGTGGAGCAAGCCAGAGAAAGGTGGAGCAAGCCAGCAAAAGATTCAGCAAGCCAGAGAAAAGTGGAGTAGTCCAGAGAACGTTGGAGAAAGCCAGAGACAAGTGGAGCAAGCCAGAGAACAGTGGAGCAAGCCAAAGAAAGGTTGAGTAAGCCAGATAAAGGTGGAGCAAGCCAGTGAAAGGTGGAGAAATCAAGCGAAAGGTGGAGAAAGCCAGAAAAAGGTGGAGCAAGCCAGAGAACAGGGGAGCAAGCCAGAGAATGGTGGAGCAAGCCAGAGAAAGATGGAGTGAGCTAGGGAAAGGTGGAGAAAGCCAGAGAAAGGTGAAGCAAGGCAGAGAAAGGTGGAGCAAGCTAGAGAATGGTGGAGCAAGCCAAAGAATGGTGGAGCAAGCAAGAGAAAGGTGGAGCAGGCCAGGGAAAGGTGGACCAAACGAGAGAAAGGTTGGGCAAGCCAGAGAAAGGTGGAGCAAGCCAGATAACGGTGGAGCAATCCAGATAACGGTGGAGCAAGCCGGAGAAAGATGGAGTAAGTCAGAGAAAGGTGGAGCAAGCCAGAGAAAGTTGGAGCAAGCCAGGGAAAGGTGGAGCAAGCCAGACAAAAGGTGGAGCAAGCCAGGGAAAGGTGGAGCAAGCCCGAGAAAAGTGGAGCAAGCTCGAGAATGATGGAAGAAGCGAGAGACAGGTGGAGCAAGCCATAGAAAGGTGGAGCAAGCCAGAGAACGGTAGAGCAAGCCAGAGAACGCTGGAGCAAGCCAGAGAACGGTAGAGCAAGCCAAAGAAGCGTAGAGCAAGCTCAAGAAAGGTGGAGCAATCCAGAGAAAGGTGGAGCAAGCCAGAGAATACTGGAGCAAGCTAGAGAAAGATGGAGGAAGCCAGAGAAAGGTAGAGCAAGCCAGAGAAAGGTGGAGCAAGCCAATGAACGGTGGAGCAAGTCAGAGAAAGGTGGAGCAAACGAGAGAAAGGTAGAGCAAGGCGGAGAACGGTGGAGCAAGCTAGAGAACCGTGGGGCAAGCCAGAGAAAGGTGGAGCAAGCCAGAAAACGGTGGAGCAAGCCATGGAAAGGTGGAGCAAGCTAGAGAAAGGTGGAGCAGGCCAGAGAAGGGTGGAACAATCCAGGGAAAAGTGGAGCAAGCCTGAGAAAGATGAAGCATGCCAGAGAATGCTCGAGCAAGCCAAAGAAAGGTGGAGCAAGCCTGAGAACGGTCGAGCAAGCCAGAGAAGGGTGGAGCAAGCCAGAGAAAGGTGGAGCAATCCAGAGGAAGGTGGAGCAAGCCGGAGAACGGTGGAGCAAGCCGGAGAAAGGTGGAACAAGCCAGAAAAAGGTCCAGCAAGCCAGGTAAATGTGGAGCAAGCCAGACAAAGGTTGAGCAATCCACAGAAAGATTGAGCAAGCAGAGGAAGGTGGAGCAAGCCAGAGAAAGGTGGAACAAGCCAGGGAAAGGTGGCGCAATCCATAGAAAGGTGGAGCAAGCGAGAGAATGGTGAAGCAAGCCTGAGAAAGGTGGAGCAAGCTAAAAAATGTTGGAGTTAGCCAGGGAAAGGTGGAGCAAGCCAGAGAAAGGTGAAGCAAGCCGGAGAAAGGTGGAGCAAGCCATAGAATGGTGGAGCAAGCCAGAGGATGGTGGAGCAAACCATAGAAAGGTAAAGCAAGCCAGGGAAAGGTGGAGCAAACCAGAGAAAGGTAGAGCAAGCCAGAAAACGGCGGAGTAAGCCAAGAATGGTGGAGCAAGCCAGAGAAAGGTGGAGCAATCCAGGGAAAGGTGGAGCAAGTCAGAGAAAGGTGGAGCAAGCCAGAGAAAGGTGGAGCAAGCCAGAGAACGGTGGAGCAAGCCAAAGAACGGTTGTGCCAGCCAGAGAAATGTGGAGTAAGGCAGAGAAAGGTGGAGCAAGCCAAAGAAAGGTGGAGCAAGCCAGGGAAAGGTGGAGCAAGCTTGAGAAAGGTGTAGCAAGCCATGGAAAGGTGGAGCAAGCCTGAGAACGGTGGAACAAGCCAGAGAACGGTGGAGCAAGCCAAGGAACGGTGGGGCAAGCTACAGAAGGATAGAGCAAGCCAGAGAAAGGTAGAGCAAGCTAGAGAATGGTGGAGCAAGCTAGATAAAGGTTGAGCAAGTCAGAGAAGGATGGAACAAGCCAGAGAACGGTGGAGCAAGCCTGTGGAAGGTGGAGTAAACCAGGGAAAGGTGGAGTAAGCCAAAGAGCGATGGAGCAAGCTTGAGAATGGTGGAACAATCCTGAGAATGGTGGAGCAAGGTTGAGAACGGTTGAGCAAGTGAGAAAAGGGTGGAGCAAGCCAGCGAAAGGTGGAGCAAACCAGGGAAAGGTGGAGCAAGCCAGAGAAAGGTGGAGCAATCCATAGAGAGGTGGAGCACACCAGGGAAATATGGAGCAATCCAGAGAAAGGTGGAGCAAGCCAGGGAAAGGTGAAGCAATCCGGAGAAGGGTGGAGCATGCCAGAGAACGATGGAGCAAGCCAGGGAACGGTGGAGCTAGCCATAGAAAGGTGGAGCAAGCCAGGAAAAGGTGCAGCAAGCCAGGGAAAGGTGGAGCAAGCCAGGGAAAGGTGGAGCAAGCCAGAGAATGATGGAGCAAGCCAGGTAAAGGTGGAACAAGCCTGAGAAAGTTGGAGAAGGCTAGAGAGCGATGGAGCTAGCGAGAGATAGGTGGAGAAAGCCAGAGGAAGGTGGAAAAAGCCAGAGGATGGTTGAGCAAGGAAGAGAACGGGGGAGCAAGCCAGAAAACGGTTGAGCAAGCCAGACAACGGTGAAGCAAGCCAAAGAAGCATAGAGCAATACAGAGAAAGGTGGAGAAAGCCAGAGAAAGGTGAAGCAAGCCAAATAAAAGTGTAGCAAGCCAGAGAAAGGTGGAGTAAGCTAGATAAAGGTGGAGCAAGTAAGAGAAAGGTGGAGCAAGCCAGAGAACGGTTGAGCAAGCCAGAGAAAGGTGGAGAAAGCCAGAGATAAGTGGAGCAGGCCAGAGAGAGGTGGAGCAAGCCAGAGAAAGGTGGAGCAAGTTTGAAAACGCTGGAGCAAGCCAGAGAAAAGTGGAGCAGGACAAAGAACTGTGGAGCAAGCCACAGAAAGAGGGAGGAAGCCAGAGAAAGGTGTTGCAAGCCAGAGAAAGGTGGAGCAACCCAGCGAAAGGTGGAGCAAGCCAGGGAAAGGTGGAGCAAGCCAGGGAAAGGTGGAGCAAGCCAGAGAAATGTGGAGCAAGCCAGGGAAAGGTGGAACAAGCTAAAGAAAGGTTGATCAAGCCAGAGAAAGGTGGAGCAAGCCAGGGAAAGGTGGAGCAGGCCAGAGAAAGGTGAAGCAGGCTAGAGAAAGGTGGAGCAAGCCAGGGAAAGGTGGAGCAAGCCATAGAAATGTGGTGCAAGCTAGATAACGCTGGAGCAAGCTAGAGAAAGGTGGAGCAAGCCAGATAATAGTGGAGCAAGCTAGAGAAAGGTGGAGGAAGCCAGAGAAGGGTGAAGCAAGCCAGAGAAAGGTGGAGCAAGCAAGAGAGGGGTGGATCAAGCCATAGAAAGGTAGAGCAATCTAGGGAAAGGTGGAGCAAGCCAGGGGAAGGTGGAGCAAGCCAGAGAATGGTGGAGCAAGCCAGGGAAAGGTAAAGCGAGCCAGTGAAAGGTTCAGCAAGCCAGAGGAAGGTGGAGCAAGCCAGAGAAAGGGGGAGCAATCCAGAGAAAGGTGGAGCAAGCCAGAGAAAGGTGGAGCAAGTGGAGGAACTGTATAGAAAGTCAGCCAACGGTTGAGCAAGCCAGAAAACGTTGGACCAACCCACGGAAAGGTGGAGCAAGCCAAAGAAAGATGGAGACAGCCAGGGAAAGGTGGAGCAGGCCAGAGAAAGGTGGAGGAAGTCAAAGAAAGGTGAAGCAAGCCAGGGAAAGATGGAGCAAGCCAGAGAAAAGTGGAGCAGGCGAGAGAACAGTGGAGCAAGCCAGAGAAAAGTGGAGCAAGTCAGAGAATGGTGGAGCAAGCCAGAGAAAGGTGGAGCAAGCCAGAGAACGATGGAGCAAGCCAGAGAAAGGTGGAGAGAGCCAGAGAAAGGTGGAGCACGCCAGAAAACGGTACTTTCTCTGGCTTGCTCCACTGTTCTCTGGCTTGCTCCACCGTACTCTGGCTTGGTCGACCATTCTCTTGCTTGCTCAACTGTTCTCTTGCTTGCTCCACCTTTCTATGGCTTGCTCCACCTTTCTCTGGCTTGCTCCACCGTTCTCTGGCTTGCTCCACCATTCTATGGCTTCCTCCACCATTCTCTGGCTTGCTCCACCGTTCTGTGGCTTGATCCTCCGTTCTGTGGCTTGCTCCACCTTTCTCTTGCTTGCTCTACCGTTCTCTGGCCTGCTGCACCTTTATCTTGCCTGCTCCACCTTTCTCTTGATTACACCACCTTTCTCTGGCTTGCTTTCCCGTTTGCTGCCTTACTCCACCCTTCTCTGGCTTGTTCCACCTTTCTCTGGCTTGCTTTACTCTTCTGTGGCTTGCTCCAGCATTCTCCAGCCTGCTCCACCTTTCCCTGGCCTGCTCCACCTTTCTCTGGCTTGCTCCACCATTCTTTGGCTTGCTCCACCTTTCTATGGCTTGCTCCACCTTTGTATGGCTTGCTTCACCTTTTTCTGACTTGCTCCATTGGTCTCTTGCTTGCTCCACTGTTCTCAGGCTTGCTCCACCTTTCTCTGGCTTGCTCCACCGTTCTCTAGCCTGCTCCAACTTTCTCTGGTTTTCTTCACCTCTCTCTCGCTTACTCCACCTTTCTCTGTCTTGCTCCGACTTTCTATTGCTTGCTCCACCTTTCTTTGGCTTGCTCCAGCATTCTCTGGCTTGCTCCACTATTCTTTGACTTGCTGCACCTCTCTTTGGCTTGCTCCACCTTTCCCTGCCTTGATCCACCTTTCTTAGGCTTGCTTCATCTTTCTCTGAGTTGCTCTGCCGTTCTCTGGCTTGCTCCACCGTTTCATGCTTGCTTCACCATTCTCTGCTATGCTCCACCTTTTCCTGGCTTGCTCCACCTTTCCCTGGCTTGCTCCACCTTTCTCTGGTTTGCTCCACCGTTCTCTGGCTTGCTACACCTTTCTCTGGCTTGCTCCACTCTTCTGTGGCTTGCACCACTTTTCTCTGGCTTTCTCCACCTTTTCCTGGCTTGCTCCACCTTTCCCTGGCTTGCTCCACCCTTCTCTGGCTTGCTCCACCAACCTCTGGCTTGCTCCACCTCTCTCTGGCTTGCTTCACCTTTCTGTGGCTTGCTCCACCTTTCTCTGGCTTGGTCCAACTTTCTCTGGCTTGGTCCACCTTTCTTTTGCTTGCTTCACCGTTCACTGGCTTGGTCCACCGTTCTCTCGCTTGCTCCACCGTTCTCTGTCTTGCTCGACTTTTCTGTGGCTTGCTGTACCTTTCCCTGGCTTACTCCACCTTTCTATGGCCTGCTCCACCATTCCCTGGATTGCTCCACCATACTCTAGGTCGCTCCACCATTCTCTGGCTTGCTCTACCTTTCTCTGGCTTGCTCCACCTTTCTGTGGCTTGCTCAATTGTTCTCTGGCTTGCTCCAACACTCTCTGGCTTGCTCCACTGTTCGCTGGCTTGCTCCAACTTTCTCTGCCTTGCTCTACCATTCTCTGGCTTTCTCCAGCATTCTCTGGATTGATCCACTGTTCTTTGGCTTGCTCCACCGTACTCTGGCTTACTTTATCATTCTCTTGCTTGCTCCACTGTTCTCTGGCTTGCTCTACCTTTCTCTGGCTTGCTCCACCTCTCTCTGGCTTGCTCTACCATTCTATGGCTTGCTCCACCGTTTTCCGGCTTGCTTTACCGTTCTCTGGCTTGCTGCACTGTTCTGTGGCTTGCTCCACCTTTCTCTGGCTTGCTCTACCGTTCTCTGGCCTGCTGCACCTTTATCTGGCCTGCTCCACCTTTCTCTGGCTTACTCCACCTTTCTCTGGCTTGCTCCCCCGTTCTCTGGCTTATTCCACCCTTTCTGGCTTGTTCCACCTTTCTCTACCTTGCTCCACCATTCTCTGGTTTGCTTCGTTGTTCTCTTGCTCCAATATTCTCCGGCCTGCTTCACCTTTCTCTGGCTTGCTCCACCTTTCTCTGATTTCTCCACCTTTCTCTGCCTTTCTCCACTTTTCTATGGCTTGTTTCACCTCTCTCTGGCTTGATCTTCCATTCTCTAGCTTGCTCCACTGTTCTCAGACTTGCTCTGTCCTTTTCTGGCTTGCTTCGCCGTTCTCTTTCCTGCTCCACCTTTGTTTGGCTTGCTTCACCTTTCTCTGGCTTGCTCCACCTTTCTCTGTGTTGCTTTAACTTTCTCTAGATTGCTCCACCTTTCTGTGGCTTTCTCCACCTTTTTCTGGCTTGCTCCATCTTTCCCTGGTTTGCTCCACCTTTCCCAGGCCCTCTCCACCTTTCTCTGGGTTGTGTCAGAAGAATGTAAGCGTGAGAACGGCAATAGCAGAAGCAAGCTGAAGCAACGGAACTTGCATAACTGCGTCAGCACAATGACTGAAGCAGAAAGGCATGAGCGCTTCCAAGAAGTTATTCGCAGAGCTTGTGGAGGACGGAGGTACCAAGGACACTAGGTAGATAGGAGTTGGTCAGAGAGAGCAAGAGCGAAGTGAGTGATGGATGGGCAGGTGCTCGAGCGAAGAGTGGTGGAGCAAAGAGGTACACGATGAGACTGGTTGGCGAAGACAGGATGGGCGAGGTGCGAGCAGAGCGAAGACACGGTGGTAAAGCTGCGGAACCAAAGGGAACAGGATGCAAAGAACTGTTCTGGTTGAACTCGAGGGAATGAACATCCTCGGTTTATATGGGCAGAACAGGAAAAAAGCTCCTATGCAACGGATTCTTCCCGCTAGCCGAACGCGGGTGACAAATGTCACTTTATTAGGGGATCTCTTGACCGTTTGGTCTCAACGGGTAGTCTTTGGAGAGTCGTTGGTCAAGTTGGTTCGGCTGAGAACCTGAACCTTTATTGAGAGCTAGGATAATTTCCGAGGGATCTTGCCTTGTCTGATTCTATTTCCAACATCCCTTGTGAATCTGACAAGGTTTTATAGAGGAGTGACCTATTTGTGCTAGTGGTAGTATTTGTCCTCCCACATGGGTGAACATTCTACTCCACAGTGCATGAGTAAGTTGTTCCACATTTCCCTGAGGTCAGAAGGGAATTCATCCACAAGCTGATGAAGTTTTTTGCCAAGGACTTGTTGATTCCTTCCCTGATTTCTTGATTGAACCTTTCCTTGTGGTGGCAGAGGGCTTCGTTAGAAACTGTTGGTCGCAGGGAGGTCAGGTTCCCAAGTAGTGCGTCAGTAATCCCATAGCCATGTAGGAGCTCAGGGTACAGGGCCTTGTAGACCTTTGCTGCCCATTCCTGTGCTGTGGATGTAGAGGACTTGTGGCGCAAAGCATGCACTCTCCCAATCCACTACTTTCTCCAGGCTTGTTGCAGGATACAATGCCATAGTTCAGGAATAGAGTTAGTCTTCAGTTGGTTGTGAAGGTAGGAAGGATGGAGCTGATCCCGAAGCAGACGATAGATAATGAAGAAGGCATCATCATAGTCTGGAATGGGGCAATGTGGCAAGAGAAGGTGTTCGTATTGTCCAGTGAGAAGCTGCGCCATGTTGTACTTGTTCATCGGGGTTTGGTGTGCCAGGGTGAGCACTTGGTTTTCCCAACCAGTGACATTGCTTCCGTCTTCCGCAAGTACCACACACGTCTCCCAGGAGAGAGCCATGTGTAGAGGTGAGAGAAAGGGTGTAAGAAAGGAAGGCACTGCCACTGTGCCAGTCACAGGGGAGGCTCTACCACAGCTGATCTTCTGTGTCCTTGTAGGGCGGCTAAGAAGCTTCTTTGTCCAAGGTCAGGTCTGGTAGAGTAACGGCTTGCTCCACTCGTTGGCTTGACGATGAGCAGAAGGGCGAGCGGTGTCCGATACACCAGAAGCAGAGTCTTGGTGTTGCAAGCTTGACTTGGCCTGAGAAGAGGGATGAGTGGAGACAGTTGCGGGGAGAAGGAGTAGGTACTGCTGCTGGAGTTCTTGAGGAGGAAGTGCTGCTGTTGCAAGACTGAAACTAGTGGGTGCAAGAGTGGAGTTTTCTACCAAGTGGAGAGCAATGCGGAGGCGGAGGAATGATTGATTATTGAGTCGGCGGTACCACGTGCGCTGAGGAAGTTTCGGCGTGGGCGCAGGTCGTCGCAAACAGGCAATGCAACCGGGTGGATCCTTGTGCCGAGCAGAGAGCAACGCAGAAGGCGGGACAACGACTGATGATTGAGTGGACACAGAGGCGGAACCACGTGCACTTCAAAATAGAGGAGTAGGATGCGGCAAGGGGAAGGCAATTGCCAACGCGCCGCGAGAAATCTGCTGCTGGCGTGGGTGAAGGCTGGTGCAAACCGGGCAGCTAGCTCGTGGAGATCCTTGTGCTGGCAGTAGATGCTTATGATTGCTGATGAGGCGAAAGCTGATGATGAGGAAGTGGGCGCGGGGGCAAAACTATGTGCGCTGCAAAAGTTTTGGCGTGGGCGCAGGTCGTCGCGGAACGAGCGATGCGACCGAGCGGATCCTTGTGCTGAGCGTAAAATGAGATGTGGATGATGGCGGAGGAGCGATGGATGGCTGAATGGGCACAGGGTCGAAACCACGTGCGCTTCAGAAGGTGATGCTCATGATGACGGAGCTGAGGCTGATGTGGAGGTGATTCAAAGGAGGCAGAGGAAGCTCAGATGAGATTGGTGCGGACAATGAAGAGTTGACGAAGCGGCGATGATGAGGAGGATATGTGGAGGCTGATGAGGATGGCGATGATGCGGCAAGAGGATTAGCAGCAGAGGGCGGATGACAGAACAGGCGGAAGCGGTAGAGGGCGCAGGGTGAGGCAGCCAGTTCCTTTGTTTTCACGAGAGTGACGGCTTGTTCCCCAGTTGGCCCGAGACCGATGGGCAGGAAGACTGGTGGTGTCCGATATCCTCACAGCTAGAGGAAATCGGCTGTAGCAGGGCAAGTCGTGAGGTAGGCAGTGTTGCCGGTCTATGGATCAGGAGAGGGACGGCTTGTTCCCCAGTTGGCCCAAGACCGACGAGCAGGAAGCCTTGTGGTGTCCGATATTCTGGTGGCGGAAGGCGATCTACCGTTGCTGACGACGAGCAGAGGCGGCTCGATAGAGCGGCTCGAGGCAATGGACGGGAGAGAACCAAGGTAGACGATACGGATGGAGATGATGATGCTGATGAAGAAGATGAAGAAAGCGGAAGTACTTGCGGCGGCTGGGACGATGAGACGCGGAAGGTAGCGGGTGGCAGGAAGCTTCTAGGAAGATGTCGGTAGATGGCGGCTTGAGAGCTGCTTACGGCTGTTGCTGACGCCGAGTCACCAATTGTCAGTCGTGGGCGCAGGATGGGCATAGGGCTTTCTTAGGATGACGAGACGTTTCTTCAGCGCGAGGAGTACTTCAAGCGGTACTGCTGATGTCAGTTGCTGGCGGAGCGAAGAGACGCAAAGTGGCAGTGGCGGCGGCGGAGGAATGCACTTCAGGAAAGTAAAACAATGGCGGCGGCAAAGAGATGACTGGGTCATGGGGCACCAGGTGATGTTCCCTGATGCTCTGGTACCATGTCAGAAGAATGCAAGCGTGAGAACAGAAATAGCAGAAGCAAGCAGAAGCAACCAAACTTGAATATCTACGACAGCACGATGACGGCAACAGAAAGGCATGAGCGGTTCCGAGAAGTAAGTCGCAGAGCTTGAGGAGGGCCGAGCTGCCAAGGACACAAGGTAGACAGGAGCTGGTAAGAGAGAGCAAGAGCAAAGTGAGTGATGGGTCGGCAGGTGCTTGAGCAAAGAGTGATGGAGCGAAGAGCTGCAAGATGACAATGGTTGGTGAAGACAGGATGGGCGAGGTGCAAGCAGAGAGAAGACACGATGCGAAGCCGCGGAACCAAAGAGAACATGATGCGAAGAACTGTTCTGGTTGAACTGGAGGGAATGAACATCCACGGTATATATGGGCAGAATAGGACAAAAGCTCCTATGCGACGGCTTCTTCCCGCTAGCCAAACGCGGATGAAAAATTTCACTATTATTAGGGGATCTCTTGACCATTTGGTCTCAACAGGTAGTCTTCCAAGAGTCGTTGGTCAAGTTGGTGCGGCCAAGAACCCAAACCTTTATTGAGAGCTTGGATAACTTCTGAAGGGTCTTGCCTTGTCAGATTCTATCTCCAACAGGTTCCTCCACTGTTCTCTGGCTTGCTCTACCGTTTCATGCTTGCTCCACTGTTCTCTGGCTTCCTCCAACTTTCTCTGGCTTGCTCCACCTTTCGCTACCTTGCTCCACCTTTCTCTGGCTGGCTTCACCGTTCTCTGGCTTGCTCCGCCTTTTTCTTGTTTGCTCAACCTTTCTCTAGCTTGCACCACATTTCTCTGGATTTCTGCACCTTTCCCTGGCTTGCTCCACCTTTCTCTGGCTTGCTCCAACCTTCTCTGGCTTGCTCCACCAATCTCTGGCTTGCTCCAACTCTCTCTGGCTTGCTCCACCATTCTCTGGCTTAGTCCACCTTTCTCTGGCTTGCTCCACCTTTCTCTGTCTTCCTCCACCTTTCTTTGGCTTGCTCCACTGTTCATTGGCTTGCTCCACCGTTCTCTGGCTTGCTCCACCGTTCTCTGTCTTGCTCCACTTTTCTCTGGCTTACTACACCTTTCCCTGGATTGCTCCACCTCTTTTCTGGCTTGCTCCACCTTTCTCTGGCTTGCTCCATGTTTCCCGGGCTTTCTCCACCTTTCTCTGGCTTGCTCCACCTTTCCCTAGCTTGCTCCAACTTTCTCTGGCTTGCTTCACCTTTCTCTCGCTTGCTCCACCGTTCTCTGGCTTACTCCACCTTTCTCTGGCTAGGTCTACATTTCCCTGGCTTGCTCCACCTTTCTTTGGCTTGCTCAACCTTTCTCTCGCTTGCTCACTCTTTCTGTGAATTGCTCCACCTTTCCCTGGCTTGCTTCACCTTTCCCTGGGTTGCTCCACCTTTCTCTAGCTTGCTTCACCTTTCTCTTGCTTGCTCTACTTTTCTCCGGCTTGCTCCGCCTTGCTTTGCCTTGCTCCACCTTTCTCTGGCTTGCTCCGCCTTTCTCTGGCTTGCTCCACCGTTCTCTTGCTTACTCCACCTTTCTTCGGCCTAATCCAGCATTCTCTGGCTTGCTCCACCTTTCCTTGGCTTGCTTCACATTTCCATGACTTGCTCCACATTTCTCTGGCCTGCTCCACCTTTCTCTGGCTTGTTCCACCTATCCCTGGCTTGCTCCACATTTCTCTGGCTTACTCCACCTTTCTCTCGCTTATTCCACCTTTATCTCGCTTGCTCCACCTTTCTATGGCTTGCTCGTCTGTTCTGTGGCTTGCTCCACGTTTCTCCGGCTTGTTCCATCTTTCCCTGGAATGCTCCACCTTTCTCTGGTTCGCTCCACCTTTCTCTGGCTTGCTCCACCTTTCACAGGCTTTTCCCACCTTTTTCCGGCTTACTCCACCTTTCTCTGGCGTGCTCCACTTCTCGCTGGCTTGCTCCCTTTTCTCTTGCTAGCTCCACCGTTTTCTGGCTTGCTCCATATTTCTCCGGCTTGATCCACTGTTCTCTGGCATATTCCACCTTTTTATGGCTTGCTCCACCTTTCCCTGGCTTGCTCCACCATTCTCCAGCTTTCTCCACCTTTCCCTGGCTTGCTCCACCTTTATCAGGCTTGCTCCATCTTTCTCTTGCTTGCTCCACCTTTCTCTAGCTTGCTCCACCTTTCCCTGGCTTGCCCCACCTTTCTCCGGCTTGCTCCAACCTTCTCTAGCTTGTTCCACCTTTCTCTGGCATGCTCTACCATTATCTGGCTTGCTCCACTGTTCTCTGGCTTGCTCTACCATTCTCTGGCTCACTCCACCGTTCTCTGGGTTGCTCAACCTTTCTCTGGCTTGCTGCACCTTTCTCTGGCTTGCTCCACCTTTCTCTTGCCTGCTCCACCTTTCTATGGCTTGCTTCACCTTTCACTTGCTTGCTTTACTGTTCCTGGCATACTGCACCTTTCTCTGGCCTGCTCCACCTTTCTCTGCCCTGATCCACCGTTCTCTGACCTGCTCCACCATTCTCTGGCTTGCTCTACCTTTCTCTCACTTGTTCCACATCTCTCTGGCTTGATCAACCTTTCTCTGGCTTGCTCCACTGTTCTCTGGCTTGCTCCACCGTTTTCTGGCTTGCTCCACCGTTCTCCGGCTTTATCCACTGTACTGTGGCTTGCTCCATCGTTCTCTTGCTTGCTCCAACATTCTCTGGCTTGCTCCACCTTTCCCTGGTTTGCCCACCGTTATCTGGCTTTCTCCACCGTTTTTTGCCATGCTCCACCGCTGCTTGGCTTGTTCCACCATTCTCCGGCTTGCTCCACCATTCTCTTGCTTACTCCACTTTCCTCAGGATTTCTCCACTATTCTCTGGCCTGCTCCACCGTTCTCTGGCTTGCTCCACCTTTCTCTGGCTTGCTCCACCTTTCTCTGGCTTGGTCCACCGTTCTTTGGCTTGCTCTACCATTCGCTGGCTTGCTTCACGGTTCTATAGCTTGCTGCACCATTCTCTGTCTTGCTCCACCTTTACCTGGCTTGCTCCACCTTTCTCTGGCTTGCTCCACCTTTCTCTAGCTTGCCTTAAACTTCCCTGGCTTTCTCCACTAGTATCTGGCTTACTCCACCTTCTTTGGCTTGTTCCACATTTCCTCATGCTTTCTCCACCTTTCTCAGGCTTGCTCCACCTTTGCCTGGCTTGCGCCACCTTTCTCTGGCTTGATCCACCTTCCTCTGGCTTGCTCCACCTTTCTCTGGCTTGCACCACCTTTCTCTGGCTTGCTCCATATTTCTCTGGCTTGCTCCACCACTCTCTGGCTGGCTCCACCTTTCTCTGGCTTGCTCCACCTTTCTCTCGCTTGCTCCACCTTTCTCTGGCTTGCTCCACCTTTCGCTGGCTTGCTCCACCATTCCCTGGCTTGCTCCACCATTCTCTGAATTTCTCCACTGTTCTCTGGCTTGTTCCACCTTTCTCTGGCTTGCTCCACCTGTCGCTGGCTTGCTCAACCATTCTCTGACTTGCTCCACTTCTCTCTGGCTTGCTGCACCTTTCCCAGGCTTGCTCCAACTTTCTCTGGCTTGCATTACCTTTATTTGGCTTGCTTCACCTTTCCCTCTCTTGCTTCACCCTTCTTGGGCTTCCTCCACCTTTCTCTGGCTTGCTCCATCTTTCCTTGGCTTGCTGGTTCTTTGTTTGCCTTGCTCCTCCTTTCCCTGGCTTTCTCCACCTTTCACTGGCTTGCTCCAGCTCTCTTTGGCTTGCTCCACCTTTCTCTGCTTTGCTCCACCATTCTCTGGTTTGCTTCATCTTTCTCTTACTTGCTCCACCTTTCTCTGGCTTGCTCCACTGTTCTCTGGCCTGCTCAACCTTTCTCTGGCTTGCTCCACCTTTCTCTGCCATGCCCCACCTTTCTCTGGCCTGCTCTGCTGTTCTCTGGTTTGCTCCACTGTTATCTGGCTTGCTCCACCATTCTCTGGCTTGCTCCACCAGTCCATGGCTAGCTCCTCCGTTCTCTGGCTTGCTCCACCTTTCCCTGGCGTCCTCCTCGTTTTCCTGGCTTGCTCCACCTTTCCCTGGGTTGCTCCACCTTTCTATGGCTTGCTCCACATTTCCCTGGCTTGCTCCATCTTTCTCTCGCTTACTCCACCTTTCTCTGGCTTTCTCCTCCTTTCTCTGGATTGCTCCACTGTTCTCAAGCTTCATCCACCTTCATCTGGCTTGCTTTACCTTTCTCTGGCTTTCGCCACCATTCTCTGGCTTGCTCTACCTTTCTGTGGCTTGCTTGACCGTTCTTTGCCTTGCTCCACCGTTGTCTGGCTTGCTCCACCATACTCTGGCTTGCTCCAGCGTTTTCTGTTTTGCTCCACCTGTCTCTGGCTTGCTCCACCGTTGTCCAGCTTTATTCACCGTACTGTGGCTTGCTCCATCGTTCTCTGGCTTGCTCCACCATTATCTGGCTTGCTCCACCTTTCCCTTGCTTGGTCCACCGTTATCTGGCTTGCTCCACCGTTTTCTGGCATGCTCCACCGGTCTCCGGCTTGCTCCACCATTCTCTGGCTTGCTCCACCATTCTCTTGCTTGCTCCACCTTCATCAAGATTGCTCCACCATTATCTGGCATGCTCCACCTTTCTGTGGCCTTCTCCACCTTTCTCTGGCTTGCTCCACCTTTCACTGGCTTGCTCCACCGTTCTATGGCTTGCTCCACCATTCCCTGGCTTGCTTTACCGTTCTGTAGCTTGCTCCACCATTCTCTTCCTTGCTCCACCTTTACCTGGCTTGCTCCACCTCTCTCTGGCTTGCTCAAGCTTTCTCTGGCTTACTCCACGTTTCTCTGTTTTACTTCACCGTTCTCTGGCTTGCTTCACCTTTCTCTGGCTTGCTCCACCGTTCTCTAGCTTGCTTGACCTTTCTCTTTCTCGCTCTACATCTCCCTGGTTTGCTCCACCTTTCTCTGGCCTGCTCCACCTTTCTCTAGCTTGCTCCAACCTTCCCTGGCTTGCTCCACCTCTTTCTTGCTTACTCCACCTTCCTTTGGCTTGTTCCACCTTTTCCTCATGCTTTCTCCACCTTTCTCTGGCCTGCTCCACCTTTGCCTGGCTTGCTCCACCTTTCTCTGGCTTGCTCCACATTTCTCTGGCTTGCTCCACCGTTCTCAAGCTTTATCCACCGTACTGTGGTTTGCTCGATCGTTCTCTGGCTTGCTCCACCATTCTCTGGCTTGCTGCACCTTTCCCTTGCTTGTTCCACCGTTATCTGGCTTGCTCCACTGTTTTCTATTGTACTCCATCGTTCTCTGCCTTGCTCCACCGTTACTTTGCTTGCTCCACCATTCTCTTGCTTGCTCCACCTTCCTTAAGATTGCGTCACCACTCTCTGGCGTGCTCAACTTTTCTGTGGCCTGCTCCACCTTTCCCTGGCTTGCTTAGCCTTTCTCTGGCTTGCTTCACAATTCTCTGGCTTGCTCCACCATTCTCTGGCTTGGTCCACCGTTCTATAGCTTGCTCCACCATTCTCTTTCTTGCTACACCTTTACCTGGCTTGCTCCACCTCTCTCTGGCTTGCTCCACCTTTCTCTGGCTTACTCCACGTTTCTCTGGCTTACTCCACCTTTCTCTGATTTGCTCCACCTTTCTTTGGCTTGTTTCATCTTTTTCTGGCTTGCTTGACCTTTCTCTAACTAGCTCACCCGTTTTCTGGCTTGCTCCACCTTTATCGGGCTTGCTTTACCGTTCTCTAGCTTGCTTGACCTTTCTCTGGCTTGCTCCACATTTCCTTGGTTTGCTCCACCTTTCTCTGGCTTGCTCCACCTTTCTCTAGCTTGCTTGAACCTCCCCTGGCTTGCTCCACCTCTCCCTGGCTTACTCCACCTTTGTTTGGCTTGTTCCTCATGCTTTGGCTTGTTTCTTTCCTCATGCTTTCTCCACCTTTCTCTGGCTTGCTCCACCTTTGCCTGGCTTGTTTCACCTTTTTCTGGATTGCTCCACTTTTCTCTGGCTTGCTCCACCTTTCTCTGGCTTGCTCCACCTTTCTCTGGCTTATTCCATATTTCTCTGGCTTGCTCCACCGTTTTTAGGCTTCGTTCACCTTTCTCTGGCTTGCTCTACCTTTCTCAAAATTGCACCACCTTTCTCTGGCTTGCTCCACCTTTCGCTGGCTTGCTGCACCATTCTCTGGCTTGCTCCACCGTTCTCAGGATTTCTCCACGGTTCTCTGCTTTGCTCCAATTTTCTCTGCCTTGCTCCACTTGTCTCTCGCTTGCTCAACTAGTCTCTGGCTTTCTCCACTTTTATCTGGCTTGCTCCACCTTTCCCTGGCTTGCTCGACCTTTCTCTGGCTTGCATTACCTTTATCTGGCTTGCTCCAGCTTTCCCTTGCTTGCTTCACCCTTGTGGGGCTTGCTCCACCTTTCTCCAGCTTGCTCCGTCTTTCCTTGGCTTTCTGCAACTTTCTCTGGCTTGCTCTACCTTTTCCTGGCTTGTTCCACCATTCACTCTCTTGCTTTACCTCTCTTTGATTGCTCCACCTTGTCAGAAGAATGTAGGCATGACAATGGCAGTTACTGAAGCAGACAGGAGCATCAGAAGATTTACGGGTACGTCAGCGAAGTGACAGAAGCAAGAGCGGCTTTGAGGAGTTAGTCGCAGAGCTTCAGGGAGGCGGAAATGCCAAGGACATGAGGTAGACTGGAGCTGGTGAGAGAGAGAGAGCCTGAGTGGGGTGAGTGATGGGCGGCAAGTGCTGAGAAAAGGAGCGAGAGTGACGGAACGAAGAGCTATGAGCTGGAAGTGGCTGGCGCAGGCAGGGTATGCGAGGTGCCAGCAGAGCGAAGATACGGCGGTGAAGCCGCGTAACCAAAGGGGGAACAGGATGGGAAGAACTGTTCTGGATAACTTCAAGGGAATGAACATCCTCAGTAGTATAGCGTAAGACAGTACAAAACCAAAAGCAATGGCCTCTTTTCTGTTAGCCGGACACGGTTGCATCGTAGTCGCAGTTTATTAGGGGCGGCTCACCTCTGGGTCCTCGATCGTGACTTACAATCCGTTGGCGAGGTGGTTTGTGGTGGTTTGGTCCTAAACCTGAACCTTATTGAGATCTCGGATGATCCGAGGGTAATATTCCAACAGCCCCCCTGAAGTCAACACTGGAGAGGGTGTAGTGCACAGGTCAGATACAGGGAGCGCCAGGTCTTGGAGAATCCTTTATGTGGTTGCCGGATGAGTGGGTGAAGGGAGTGATGAGTGGTGAGGATGAGCGCCTCTTTTAGGAGTGCTTCGACCCAGTCCATATCAAGGAGGGATATTGAGTTCAGAAGACCAAGGAGTGCCTGTCCGAGATTGAACTTGGAGAGTTGTAGTTGCCTTGCATTGAGGAGCAGTTCAATCCTCCATTGATGGTAGTTTGTAGAACCATCTCTTTTCCTGTGCAATTGAGGGAAGTCCCGTAGGCACTCAGGAAGATGAGGAACAATATCGGCCAACGCTCCGCTGGGAGTTGAACAGTAAATGAAGTAGATTGGCTTCACTGAAGGCTGAACACTAAGAAGGGCAGTGATCATGTTGGCGCTCATGGATTGTTCCAGTGTCGGGAGTGCCGAGAGGAACCGCTGATTCATCAAGGCCATTTGATGCGCTGACCTTGATGAGGATGTTGTTCCAAGGGGATACCGCCAAGAGCTCATTCTCTTTGATATGATCCCTTTGAGAAGTGCTGGTGGGAATTTTGAAGATGAAGGTGGTGATGGGTGCAGAAATGGAGGGCGCTGCCATGACGCCACGCTCAAAGAGTACTTTACCGTAGCGAGCTCTGAGTTTCTAGGGGAATGTAGAGAAGCACACGGATTTGGGCAGTCAGGTCCACGGATACATCGGCTAGTTCCACCGGTTAGCTTGATAGAGCAGGGAGACGGGTGGTGTCCGGTTCTAGTGGCGTGTTGACTGTGCCCTGGTTGACTGCCGTCTGCTACAAATGCAGGTGCTGGAGAAGATGGTGAAGATTCAGATTGCTGCGAGGGGAGAACAGGGTTTGTATGCAGGTGTTTGGGTGCAGGAATGAATCCACGTGCACTGGAGAGGGATCGGTATGGGTGCGAGCCACCACGAAGCCGGTGGTTTTGCCGGGCAACTCCTAGTGCCGAGCAGAGATTGACAGAAGCTGATGATGACGGAGGAATGATGGGCAGCGGAGTGGGCACAGGGACAAAGCCACGTGTGCTGTGGAAGTTTTGGCATGGGTGCAAGTCGTGGCGACACAGGCGATACAACCGGGCGGATCCTTGTGCCGAGCAGTCGATGACAGCGGATGATGACGGGGAAATGATGGACAGCGGAGTGGGCGCAGGGGCAAAACCACGCGCGATGCTGAAATAGGGGAATAGAATGCGGCAAGGGGAAGACAGGAGCCAACCCGCCGCGAGAAATCTGCTGCCGGCGTGGGTGCAGGCTTGCTACGAGGCAGGCAGCTAGCTCGTGTAGATCATTGTGCTGGCCACAGATGCTAGTCATTGCTGATGAGGTAGAAGTTGATGATGAGAAAGTGGACGCAGGGACAAAACCTTGTTCTCTGTAGAAGTTTTGGCATGGGCGCAGGTTGTCGTGAAAAAGGTGATGCGACCGGGCGGGTCCTTGTGCCGAGCTGAAAGCGATGCAGAAAGTGGAGGAATGATTGATGATTGAGTGGGCGCAGGGGCAAAAACACGTGCGCTGCAAAGCAATGAGGATGCTGATGAAGAGGAAGATTTGACATGAGAAGGCGGGCTTGAGGTGGCGGAAGATGAGGAGGACTCGTAGAGACTACTGATGGTGATGCTGATAGCACAAGGAGGGAAGAGGACGAAGATGATGCCCAATAAGGAGGATGCGCAGAGGCTGAGAACGAGGCACGTTCAGTAGGATGAGGATGAATATGATGCAGTGGGAGGAGATGTAGCAGAGGGTGGAAGACAGAGCGGGCGGAAGCGGTAGTAGACACAAGGCAAGGTAACCAGTTCCTCTGTTGTCAGGAGAGTGACAGCTTGTTTCCCAGTTGGCCCGAGACCGACGGGCAGGAAGACTGGTGGTGTCCGATATCCTAACAGCTAGAGGAAGTCAGCTGCAGAGGGGCAGGTCGTGAGATGGGCAGTGATGCCGGTCCGTGGAAGTCAGGAGAGTGACGGCTTGTTCCCCAGTTCACCCGAGACCGACAGGCAGGAAGACTGGTGGTGTCCGATGTTCTGATAACGGAAGGCAAGCTGCTTTTGCTGACGATGAGTCGGGGCGACGCGAGAGGGCGGCTTGAGGCAATGGGCGTACGAGAACTGCGGTAGATGATGCGGATGGAGAGGATGATGTTGAGGAGGGAGATGATGAAGGCGGAAGTACTTGTGGGAGCTGGAACGATGAACTGCGGCAGGATACGAGCGGCAGGAAGCTTTCAGGAAGGTGATAGCAGATGGTGGCTCGAGAGCTGCTTGCGGCTGTTGCTGGACGACAAGTCACCATTTGTCAGTCGCGGGCGCGAGGTGGGCGCAGGGCCTTCTCAGGATGAGGAGCCGTTACTTCAGCGCAAGAAGCACTTCAAGCGGTGCTGCTGATGTCAGCTGCTGGTGGAGCGGAGAGACGCGAGGTGGTGGTGGCGGCGGCAGAGGTATGCGGACCAAAGTGGTAAAACAATGGTGGCGGCAAAGTGATGACTGGGTGACGGGGTACCAGGTGATGTTGCCTGAGGCTCTGATACCATGTCAGAAGAATGCAGGCATGAGAATGACAGTAGCAGAAGCAGGCAGAAGCATCGGAACATGCACGGGTACCTCAGTAAAGTGACAAAAGTGAGAGCGGTTCCGAGGAGTTAGTCGCAGAGCTTCAGGGAGGCCAAAATGCCAAGGACATGAGGTAGACAGGAGCTCGTGAGAGAGACAGCCTGAGTGGGGTGAGTGATGGTCGGCAAGTGTTGAGCAAAGGAGCGAGAGTGACGGAATGAAGAGCTATGGGCTGGAAGTGGCTGGCAAAGTCAGGGTATGTGAGGTGCAAGCAGAGCAAAGACACGGCGGCGAAGCCGCAGAACCAAAGGGGGAACAGGATGGGAAGAACTGTTCTAGTTAACTTTGAGGGAATGAACATCCTCGGTACTGTAGCGCAGAACATGACAAAACCAAAAGCAACGACTTCTTTTCTGTTAGCCGGACACGGTTGCATCGTGGTCGCAGTCTATTAGGGGTGGCTCACCTCTGGGTCCTCGATCCTGACTGACAATCCGTTGGCAAGGTGGTTCATGCTGGTTCCGTCCTCAACCTGAACCTTATTGGGATCTCGAATTATCCGAGGGGTTTATGTCAGCGTTGACTTCAATATTCAAACACACCTTTCTCTGGTGTGCTCCACCTTTCTCTGGCTTGTCCCACCTTTCTCTGACTTGCTCCACCATTCTCTGGCTTGCTCCACCGTTCTCTGGCCTGCTCAACCTTTCTTTGGCTTGCTCCACGCTTCTCTGGCATGCTCCACCTTTCTCTGGCCTGCTCCGCTGTTCTCTGGTTTCCTCCACCATTCTCTGGCTTGCTCCACCATTCTCTGGCTTGCTCCACCTTTCTCTGGCTTGCTCCAATTTTCTCTGTCTTGATCCACCATTATCTGGCTTGCTCCACCATTCTCTAGCTTGCTCCACCAGTCTAAGGCTTGCTCCGCCGTTCTCTGGCTTGCTCCACCTTTCCCTGGCGTCCTCCTCCTTTTCGTGGCTTGCTCCACCTTTCCCTGGGTTGCTCCACATTTCTATGGCTTGCTCCACCTTTCCCTGGCTTGCTCCACCTTTCTCTGGCTTGCTCCACCTTCCTCTAGCTTGCTCCTCCTTTGTCTGGCTTGCTCCACTGTTCTCAAGCTTGCTCCACCTTCATCTGGCTTTCTCCACCTTTCTCTGGCTTGCTCCACCTTTCTCTTGCTTGCTGCACCTTTCTATGGCTTGCTCGACCGTTCTTTGTCTTATTCCATCGTTGTCTGGCTTGCTCCACCGTTCTCTGACTTGCTCCAGCGTTCTCTGTCTTGCTCCAACTTTCTTTGGCTTGCTCCACCTGTCTATTGCTTGCTCTACTGTTCTCTGACTTGCTCCACCTTTCTGTGGCTTGCTCCACATTTTCCTTACTTGCTCCACCTTTCCCTGGCTTGCTCCACATTTTTCTAACTTGCTCCACCTTTCTCTGGCTTGCTCCATCTTTCGCTGGCTTGCTCCACCTTTTTATGGCTTGCTCCACCTTTTCCCGGCTTACTCCACCTTTCTCTGGCTTGCTCCACCTTTCTTTGGCTTACTCCACCTTTCTTTGGCTCACTCCACCATTCGCTGGCTTGCTCCACTGTTCTCTGGCTTGCTCCACCTTCCTCAGGCTTGCTACACCGTTCTCTGGTTTTCTCCACCTTTCTTTGGCTTGCTCCACATTTCACCGGCTTGCTCCACTGTTCTGTGGCTTGCTCCACCGTTTCTGGCTTGCTCCACCGTTTTATGCTTGCTCAACCGTACTCTGGCTTTCTCCACCTTTCTCTGGATTGCTCCACATCTCCCTGGCTTGCTCCGCCTTTCTCTGGCTTGCTCCACCTTTTTCTGGCTTACACCATGTTTCTCTGGCTTTCTCCACAGTTCCCTGGATTGTTCCACCTTTCTCTAGCTTGCTCCACCTTTCTCTGGCTTGCTCCACCAATCTCTGGCTTGTTCCACCTCCATCTGGCTTGATCCTGTCAGAATAATGCACTTGGCGGGAACGAGAAGAGTTGAAGGAAGCAGAAGCAACAAAACATGCAAGAGTCTTTCACTGGAACGACGGAAGCAGAAAGGTGAGTGCAGTCCCAAGGAGTTAGTCGCAGAGCCTGAAGGGAGGCGAGGCACCAGAGCTCTGAGGTAGACAGAAGGTAGTGAGAGAACATGAGAGCAAAGCGAGTGATGTGCTGAGGTTGGGCGAAGGATCAAGAGTGATGAAGCAAGGAGTTGTGAGAAGACAAATGGTGAGCAAATATGGTGGGAGCAAGGGGCGAGCAGAGCAAGAACACGGCGGCAAAGCCGCGGAAACAAAGGGGAGCATGATGCAATGAACTGTTCTGGTTAACCCGAGGGAATGAACATCCTTGGGTTGCAAGGACAGAACAGGACGAATGTGAAGCAACGGCTTCTTTCCACTAGCCGGACGCGGGTGACAGGTGTCACTTTATTAGGGGATGACTTGACGGTGAGTTTCAAACGGACAAGTGACCAGAGAACCGTTAGTCAAGATGGTTCGGTGGCTGGACCTGAACCGTAATTGAGACCAGTCTTGATATTGTTTTCTTCTCTTGTCAAGGCTTCATTCTGACATCCCCCTTGAAGCTTGATAAGAGGTGAGTTGTAGTTTGGGAGCTGCGTGGGGGACAGGAAGAGGAGTTAGTAGTAGCGCTCCCAGTATTCCACCCCATTGGAGGATGTAGGGGATTGAGGAGTGCAAGGCCCCTCTTTGATGGCCCGTAGTTCTGCGTCTTCCTCAATCCTCCTGTGATCTCTGATGAAGGGTTGCAGCTGAAGTCGTTGCTCCTCCATGAGTTCCCTATATGGGGGAGGATCAAGAGCAGCCGGACGTGGTTCAGGAAGCTCTGATCCTCTTTGGGTGCAGTAGTTCCTGATTGCTTCGATATTCCGGAAGACAGGTTGATGACGATGTGCTGCAATGATGGGGTGGAACTCGTCATAGGTGCTCATATAGAAAAGCCCCCACAGTTGGGTTTGGGCGATTTCATACTCTCGTCTTCCTCGTGCAGTTCTGTGGGCTTCTTTGCTTCCAATGTTTCACAGTACATCAAGGAGGTTGTAACCATATATGTCCAGGGTGGCGATTTCATGTCGCAGCTGACGGCGCCACCGTTCAAAGTTGTGACTGCCATCATTTTCGAATCGGAGCAAATCAATGTGATGATCCAGGGAGGCGACTTCATTGTAGAGAACAATAGTGCGTCGTTGCTCTTCCATTGGACGATTGGCAGAGGATGGAGGTGAAGGGGAGAGCTGTTGCTGGCGAGGGCACGGGTGCCTGAGTGAGGGATGAGGAAGGATGTTGCACTCGTGGAGTCTTTGGTGATGGCAGTGCTGCAGGATAGCTAGGTTATGAGATGAAGTGTGCTCATGAGGTAGGTGATAGGTGATGGGGACGCGCGGATCCTTCGGTCAAGCAGATGATGCAGATGGATGACGATGGAGATGATGGATGGCGGCAGAGGCGGTGGGTGGCGTCTGATGGCATAGTGGGCACAGGGGTGACACCATGTGTGCTGCGGAAGTTTTGGCGTGGGCGCAGGTCATCGCGGAACGGGCGATGTGCCCGGGTGGATCCATGTGTCGAGCAGAGGACGATGCAAGAGCAAAGAAGGTGATGATGATAGAGTGGGCGCAGGGGCGAAGCCACGTGCGCTGCCAAACAGATGAATAGAGTCTGGCAAGGAGAAGGCGAGTGCCAACGCGTTGCAAAAAATCCGCTGTCCGCATGGGTGTAGGCTACTGCAAAGCGGGCAGCTGGCTCGTGCAGGTCCTGATGCTAGCCAGAGATGCTGACAAGAGCTGATGAGGAGGCAGAAGCTGATGATATAGGAATGGGTGCAAGGGCGAACCGTGTGCGCTGCGGAATCTTTGGCGTGGACACAGGTCGTCGCAATGGGCGATGCGACCGGGTGGATCCTTGTGCCGAGGGGAGAACAATGCAGGAAGTGGAGGAACGATTGATGATTGAGTGGGCACAGGGGCGAAACCACGTGAGCAGCAAGGCAATGCTGATGAGGGCGAAGTGGAAGCTGATCAAAGGTGGTTTGGAGGAGGCAGAGGAATCTGGGATGGGGCTGATGTGAGGATGGACTGAAGGAAATGATGTGCAGACGATGAGGAGAGTGTGCAAAAACTAATGGCGAAGAGGCTCAGGAGGATGACGATGGTGCAACCGGAGTGATGGAGAAGCGATTGCAGGAGCTGGATGCTGGAGCGGTAAAGGAGGCAGAGGACGAGGCGATGAAGGAAGCAGCAGTGGGCGCGGCCGAGGCAACCAGTTCCGTTGTTGTCAAGAGAGTGACGGCTTGTTCCCCAGTTGGCCCGAGACCGACGGGAAGGAATATTGGTGGTGTCCGATATCCTGATAACAGGAGGAAGTTGGCTGCAGCACGGCAAGTTGTGAGGTAGACAGTGATACCGGCCCGTGGATCAGAAGAGTGACGGCTTGTTCCCTAGTTGGCCCGAGACCAACGGGCAGGAAGACTGGTGGTATCTGGTATCCTGGTGGCGGAAGGCAACCTGCTATAGCTGAAGACGAGCAGAGGCGATGCGAGAGGGCGGCTCAAGACAATGAATGCTGATTCAGAAGGAGCAGATGGAGCAGATGAGACGGATGAAGCAAATGAGGAAGATGATAACGTCTGCGGTGGTTGAGTGAGGAGAGTGGACAAGTGGCGGGCGACAGGAAGCTTGGAGGAAGGCCGCAACAGGCGGCGGCTCGAGAGCTGCTTGTGGCTGTTGCTAACGACAAGTGCCCAATTTGTCGGCCACGGGTGCGGGATGGGCGCAGGGCTTTCTCACGATGACGAGACATTTCTTTAGCGCGAGAAGCACTTCAAACAGTACTGCTGATATCAGCTGCTGGCAAAGCGGAGAGGCGCCAAGTGGCTGTGGCAACGACGGAGGAATGCAGATTAGAGAAGGAAAGTGATGACAGCGGCAGAGGGATGACTGGGTCACGGTGCACCAGGTGACGTTGCTTGACGCTCTGATACTATGTCAGAATAATGCAATGAGCGGGAAGGGGAAGAGCAGAAGCAAGCACAAGCACCAAAAAATGCAGGAGTCTGTCACTAGAGCAATGCAAGCAGAAAGGCGAGTGCAGTCCCAAGGAGTTAGTCGCAGATCCTCAAGGGAGGCGAGGCACCGGAGCTCCAAGGTAGACAGAAGGCAGTGAGAGAACATGAGAGCG
Source organism: Penium margaritaceum (assembly GCA_023375785.1). Taxonomy (NCBI): domain Eukaryota; kingdom Viridiplantae; phylum Streptophyta; class Zygnematophyceae; order Desmidiales; family Peniaceae; genus Penium; species Penium margaritaceum. The sequence continues at coordinate 74,877 of SZWC01007558.1, forward strand.
AAGCGAGTGATGTGCTGAGGTTGGACGAAGGATCAAGAGTGCCGAAGCAAAGAGTTGTGAGAAGAGAAATGGTGAGCAAAGGCGGTGGGAGCGAGGGCCGAGGAGAGCGAGAACACGGCGGCAAAGCCGCAGAATCAAAGGGGAACAAGATGCAAAGAACTGTTCTTGTTAACTTGAGGGAATGAACATCCTTGGTTTAAAAGGACAGAACAGGACATATGTGAAGCAATGGCTTCTTTCCGCTAGCTGGACGCGGGTGACAGGCATCACTTTTTTAGGGGATGACTTGACGGTGAGTTCCAAACGGTCGAGGGACCAGAGAACCGTTAGTCAAGATGGTTTTGTGGCTGGACCTGAACCATTATTGAGACCAGTCTTGATATTGTTTTCTTCTCTTGTAAAGGCTTCATTCTGACAGCTCCACCTTTCTCTGGCTTGCTCCACCTTTCTCTCGCTTGCTCTACCCTTTCTCTGGCTTGCTCCACCTTTCCATGGCTTGCTCCACCGTTCACTGGATTGCTCTACCGTTCTCTAGCTTGCTCCACCTTTCTCTGTCTTGCTCCACTTTTCTCTGGCTTACTTCACCTTTCCCTGGCTTGATCCACCTTTTACTGGCTTGCTCCACTTTTCTCTGGCTTGCTCCTTGTTTCCCGCGCTTGTTCCACCTTTCTCTGGCTTGCTCCGCTTTTCCCTGGCTTGCTCCAACTTTCTCTGGCTTACTCCACCTTTCTCTCGCTGGCTCCACTGTTCTCTAGGTTGCTCCACCTTTCTCAGGCTTGGTCCACCTTTCCCTGGCTTGCTCCACCTTAGTCCGGCCTGCTCCACCTTTCTCTGGCTTGCTCCACCTTTCTCTTGCATACTCCACATTTCTTTGGACTAGTCCAGCATTCTCTAGCTTGCTCCACCTTTCTCTGGTTTGCTCCACATTTCCATGACTTGCTCCACCTTTCTCTGGCTTGCTCCACCTTTCTCTGGCTTGCTCCACCTATCCCTAGCTTGCTCCACCTTTCTCTGGATTACTCCACCTTTCTGTGGCTTGCTCCACCTTTCCCTGTCTTGCTCCACCTTTCTATGGCTTGCTCTACCGTTCCCTGGCTTGCTCCACCGTTCTCTCGCTTGCTCCATCTTTTTCCGGCTTGCTCTATGTTTCCCTGGCTTGCTCCACGTTTCTCTGGTGTTCTCCACCTTTCTCTGGATTGCTCCACCTTTCTCTGGATTTCTCCACCTTTTTCTGGCTTGCTACACCTTTCTCTGGCTTGCTCCACTTCTCGCTGGCCTGCTCCACCTTTCTCTGGCTTGCTCCACCATTTTTTGGCTTGCTCCATCTTTCTCTGGCTTGCTCCACCGTTCTCTGGCCTACTCCACCTTTCTCTGGCTTGCTCCACCTATCCCTGGCTTGCTCTACTATTCTTTGGCTTGCTCCACCTTTCTTTAGCTTGCTCCACCTTTCTCTGGCTTGCTCCACTTTTCTCAGGCTTGCTCCATCTTTCCCTGACTTGCTCCACCTTTCCCTGGCTTGCTCCATTTTTCTGTGGCTTTTTCCACCTTTTCCTAGCCCACTCCACCTTTCTCTGGCTTGCTCCACCTTTCTCTGGCTTGCTCCACCGTTCTCTGGCTTGCTCCACTGTTCTCTGGATTGTTCCACCTATCTCTAGCTTGCTTGACCGTTCTCCGGCTTGCTCCACCGTTCTCTAGCTTGATCCACTGTTCTCTGGCTTGCTTCACCTTTCTCTGGCCTGCTCCACCTTCCTGTGGCTTGCTGCATCTTTCTCTGGCTTGCTCCACTGTTCTGTGGCTTGCTCCACCGTTCTCTGGTTTGCTCCATCTTTCTCTGGTTTGCTCCACCGTTCTCTTTCTTGCTCCACCTTTCTTTGGCTTGCCCCACCTTTCCTGGCTTGCTCCACCTTTCCCTGGCTTGTTTCACCTTTCTTTAGCTTGCTCTACCTTTCTCTGGCTTGCTCCACCGTCCTTTGGCTTGCTCCAACATTGTCTGGCTTGCTCCACCAATCTCTGGCTTGCTCCACCGGTCTCTGGCTTGATCCACCGTTCTGTTGCTTGCTCCACCATTCTTTGGCTTGCTTCACCTTCCTCTCGCTTGGTCCACCATTCTCTGGCTTGCTCCACCGTTCTCAGGCTTGCTCCACCGTTCTCTGGCTTGCTCCACCGTTCTCTGACTTGCTCTACCATTCGCTATTTTGCTCCACCATTCTCTAGCTTTCCCCACCTTTCTCAGGCTTGCTCCACCGTTCTCTGGCTTGCTCCACAGTTCTCTGGCTTGGTCCACCGTTCTCTACATTGCTCCACCAATCTCTGGCTTGCTCCACCTTTCTCTGGATTGCTCCACCTTTCTCTTGCCTGTTCTACCTTGCTCTAGCCTGCTTTACCTTTCTTTGGCCTGCTTTACTTTTCTCTGGCTTGCTCCACCTTTCTCTGGCCTGTTCTACCATGATCTGGCTTACTCCACCATTCAATGGCTTGCTCCACCATTCCATGGCTTGCTCCACCGATTCTCTGGCCTTCTCCACCGTTCTCTGACTTGCTCTACCATTCTCTGTTTTGCTCCACCATGCACTGGCTTGCTCCACATTTCTCAGGCTTGCTCCACCGTTCTAAGGCTTGCTCCACAGTTCTCTGGCTTGCTCCACCGTTCTCCAGATTGCTCCACCAATCTCTGGCTTGCTCCACCGTTCTCTGGATTGCTCCACCTTTCTTTTGCCTGTTCTAACTATCTCTGGCCTGCTGTACCTTTCTCTGGCTTGCTCCACCTTTTTCTGGCCTTCTCTACCATAATCTGGCTTGCTCCACCGTTCCATGGCTTGCTCCTTTCAGTAAAATTGTTGTCAACGTAGGAAGCATTGCCTGTGATTGGGCACGAGTAGCGAGTCGAGAATGGATCCGGCCGCGATTCGGGAGACGAGCGCTGCACTTTAGGCAGTGCCAGGATCATGAGTGGGTGCGGTGTGTGAGCACGAGCGTTGATGGAAAGATTGAGCAGTACAAGATCAAGAGAGCAATCTGAGGTTGCAAGCATGGGGGAAGTGCCGAGGCGCGAGCCGAAAGGCCGCAGAGCTGAGGCACGGGCCAAAGAACCACAGGGGCCGCAGCGGTAGTACGCGGGCCAGCAAGGAGAGGCAACTGCTGAGGAAGGCACAATGATGAAGATGGGAAGCCACAGCATCCAGGGGCGGGCCGAGCAAAGAGCGAGGCCACAACGCAAAGGGGTGGGCTGGACATTGATGAGTAAGAGGCGTGGAGGCAGGGCGGAGCCCGGGCCTTGCAGGAGGATGCCGAACAGAGCAGCGGCAACGATGAGAAGGGATGGCACTGTGCCATGGTAGGGGGCCATGGTCACAGGCCGAGTCGGGGCAGGGCCGTAGCCCGGGCCAAAGAGACAATGAGACGAGTCGACCTAATGACCATTAACTGGTAAAGATTAGGTATAAGTTCCTAGAGATTGTATCCTAGGTCTATTCTCTAATGCTCGTGTACTATGGCGGTCGGTACGTGAGATGTAACCGAAGCCGCGCAGCAACCACAGCTGCTTGTGCTGAGAGCGGGGTCCCGGGGGGACTCCACGGACGTCCTTCTTTGATGTTCGGTACGATCATCGCAACGATGCTTGTGCCGACTCCTCTGCTGGTTGGCGCGTAGCGGGTATCGCGCCTCTTGGAAACAGACAGCCCGCCGGCAGTTTGATTGGACAAGCCGAAACCACCAGTTGCGAGGGCGCGAAGATAGTAGATGGCCGTTAGCTTTTGCGCGGGATGGCAGCCCTGGAGCGATGGGAGAGGCGGTTGCTTTGTTTTTGTGTGGATGTGAGTTGACCCATGCTTTGTGAGGCTATTTTCTCGAGAGGTCTCTTCCATTGTCCAGACATTGTTGCAGCTGATCCTGGGTTCCGCCTTGTGATCAGTGAGATGTTTTCTGACACCCCCCATCAATGTCACAAGGCAGAAGGTTTTACTTTTAGATAGATCAGTTATCACGCCGTTGAGGATCAGTGAGATACGTCTGGGGTGGCAGGTTGGAGAAGGTGAGGTTGCAGAAGAAATGGCAGCAGGTGACGATGCTGGGGAGTAGAATCAGCAAGGGATTGGTCGCGGCCAATGCCCCGCATGAGAGTTGATGCTGCTGAGGAGGAGAGGAGGGTGCAGTTGCAGTTGAGAATGTATTGGCTGAGAACTGGTCAGAAGCTTGTGCCGTGTGAGTAATCGGCAAGGGATTGGACGAGGCCAATGTGCCGCCTGAGAGTTGATGCTGCTGAGGAAGAGGGGAGGTTGCAGTTGCAGTTGAGAACGTATTGGCTGAGAACTGGTCAGAAGCTTCTGCTGTGTGAGAGATATCGCAGCCCTCCTTCCGTCTTGATACGGTCTGGCTTGATGTGCACGCCTCGGCTTTAGTGCCACTGTATTGTTGGAGCTGAGAGAGACGAGTTGATGGTGAATGTTGTGGTGTTGGAGGTGGTTGATAGGGAATAGATTTGTAGTTGACTTGGGTATGTTGGATGGAATGCAGGATCCTTGTGAGCTAACAAGCGGATCGTCAAATAGAGGTTCACCAGCTGAGGAGTGGTTGCTGTGGCATTTGTGGTGCTGCCCCTGCGTTGATACTGAGGGCCAAGCGTGAGATGAGGGAGGACAGGTTCTCGATGACTGAGTGAAAGGGATGGGAGAGGGAACCCCAGATGTTTTCGCGCCGCGACAGGGATGATGTGATGTGGTGTTTGGGTGGCTCTCTAGGTGGAGAGTGAAGTTGAGACTGATTTTCTCCATTGGAACTGGAGGATGAAGAGATGTTGCTTTGCTGCGAGGAGGGAGTAGCTGTTCCTGAGGATGATTGTGACTGATGTTTCCATGGCTGTGTGTGTAGTTGCTGCTCAGCTAGCAGATGCTGCTGGTTTGGGAGCTTTGGGATAGAGGAGGAGATGTGGACAAGGGGGCAGGATATTCTGTCGCGCCACGAGAGGGAAGGTGTGGAGCGGTGCATCTTGTGCTGCTACTGATGAGTTGGGGATGAGTTGGTTTGATGATTGTTGAAAAATTGCCCCTCCGCATGCCCAAGTGCGGCGCCGGGAGGCGCTGACGAGCCGCCAGAAAATGGAAACTCCGCTCCGGCGGATCTGGTGACTCGAATCCGGTGGAAGGTGTTTCGCCGGAATCGGACAAGTATCGAGGGAGATATGGCTTTCCAAAGTTGGGATATGCGCAGCGGCTCTGGGAGCCGGCTGCGACTCGAAATCCGGTCGATAATCGACCGAACCGAGTAACAAAAATACCATCTGGAGAAAATGCTCCGATAGGCCTGTCGAGGCGTCCGGTGGATGATCCACCTGATCCGGTGGATCATCCACCGGATCCAGTAGTGCAGGTTGTTACTGAGGGACTAAGCCAAAATCCTGGCTCGACGTCCGAAACTCAGTAGTACGTTTTGTTACTCGGGGACTTAGCCAAAATTCTGACTGCTGGTCCGCGGACAGGTTTCGAACCTCGTCACACCCCATCACCAAACACGACCCGAAAGTGGGTAGGGTGCGTGGAAACAGTGCAGGGGGCCCCCACACCATGTGCAATGGGACATGCGCCTTGGGAAAGGCGCTTCGCACGTGAATGAAGGCGCCACGACGAGTGGCGGCGTCAGGCTTTTGTGGTGGGTGAGACCTGCGCTTCGGCAAGCATAACTTGAGCTACGCTTGGCCGAATCGCGCGCGGTTTGGTGCGTTGGAGAGCGCATGACTAGCCCTATAAATGTTGTGATCATGTTCATGTTCAAAAACTAAAGCAGAACGACGTTATTCCCTTCGCAAACTGACGGTCTCTAAATTCCTGCTCACATAGCGTGAGGCGACTAGAAAGCTCACGCTCAGTCTCAGATTCGCCCAAAACAGTAGACGTAAACCACTAGAGACAATCAGACAAACGTCGGGACCGCATCACGCGGACCTCATCCTGACAAAGGGTTATGGGCCGATAGGTCTGAACGCCTCCAATGTTCACGTCTTCCGCAGTGCACGGGATCGTCATCTTGGACGTCGCCGTGAAGTTCTGAGAACTCGTCGGAGTAGCAGCTGCGCACATGGCGCAGAAGGAGACGCAGCCCATTTAGAAGTATGCGGGCGGCCCGGGCTTTCGGCTATGGAGGTGGCAGTTTGAGCTGCACCTCTCGCATAAGGGGCTGCTGGACGTCATGTTGGGAAAGGAGGTGCCCACAGAGGCGACTGCTACGGACGCGGAGAAGCAGGCCTTCGAAAAGAAGAACACGGAGGCGCTCATGCTCCTGGTGTCCGGGACGGCCGAGTTGCAGTGGGGTTACTTCCAAGGCTGCAAGCTAGCAGCCAAAGCTTGGGAAAAGCTCTGCGCCATCCACCAATCCAAGTCGCTCGCGAACAAAATCTTCGCGATGAAACGACTCCTCACGGTGAGAATCGAGGAGGGAGATGATGTCATCTCCACCATGCAGCAGATCGAGTCGCTCGCCTCGCAATGCAATGACGTGGGGTGGAAGATCGACACGCAGCTGCAGGCGATGGTCCTCCTCATGGCCCTACCTGACAGTTGGGGTCCACTCATCACCGTCCTTGGAGGATGGTCGGAGGACAAGCTCACCTATGGCGCGGTCGCAGAGTACATCCGCAACGAGGCGCAGCGCCGGTGCTGCGGGGAGTCCTCATCTTCCTCATCGGCCCTTGTCACCAAAACACGTGGTGGCGGAAGCGGGGGCCGGGGAAGTGGCGGAAAGGGCGGCGGCAAGAAGGGCGCCAAGAAAGGTGCGTGCCGCAACTGCGGCAAGGAGAGCCACTGGGCCCGTGAGTGCCCGGAGGAGGCGAAGACCGACGGCAAAAACAACAAGGGCAGGTCGCTCCTCAACGGCAACAAGAACCACTTCCTCAAGAAGGCCAACAGGCGGTGCCTGGATTCCTGGGCCAAGGAGCACACCCAAGTCGAGAAGGTGGGGTTCGTCACCTACGAGAAGTTCTCCAAGTCAATGGTGGTCGCGAACGACAAAGTCGAGCCGGCGGCTGGCCAAGGCGACGTGGAGGTGGAAGTCGTGGTGGGCGGTAAGGAGCTGTGCACAATTTGTGATGTGCAGCACGTCCCCGGCCTGGCTGACATTTTGAGTGTCAGCCGCTTGATGGACAAAGGGTATGAGGTACTCTTCCGCAGGAAAGGCGCAGTGGTGCGCATCGACGGCGACGGCGAGGTGGTGCTGGAGGCGAAGCGCGAGGGCGGTCTCTACATCGTGGAGACCAAAGTGGTGCCCGCGGCATCCGATGCAGCAGATTCGCAAGAGCGCGTCGTCAACATGGCCAAGGAAGGAAGCGCTGATCTGGAGCTTTGGCACCGACGATTGGGGCATTCGGCGCCCGCAACCGTTAAGGAGATGGCAAAGCGCGACATGGTGCGCGGCCTCGTCATTGACAGTGCACACACGGCAGCTCATGCAGTAGCGCACAAAAAGTGCGAGCCTTGCATTTTGGGCAAGGCGCGGTGCAAGCCATTCAACGAGAACGCGGCTCGCGCAAAGGACCTGCTGGAGGTCGTGCAGAGCGACGTGTGCGGACCGTTCAAAATGCCGTCAAATGGCGGCTTCAGATACTTTGTCACCTTCATTGACGACTGCAGCAAGAAGCTCTACGTGTACTTCATGAAGCGGAAAGGCGAGGTCCTGGACCGGCTGAAGGAGTACGTCGCAGCGGTGGAGAGGCAGACTGGCCGGAAGATCAGAGCGCTACGCAGCGACAATGGCGGAGAGTACGTGGGTTGCAGTGGGTGGATGAAGCAGCAGGGCATCAAGTGGGAACACACTACGCCGTACTCGCCACAGTCCAACGGAGTGGCAGAGCGGGCAAACCAGACGCTGCTCAACATGGTGCGGACCATGCTTGTGGATGCGGGGTTGCCGCGAGGTTTCTGGGTGGAGGCTGTGTGTACAGCGAGCTACACCATCAACCTCACCCCAACCGCGGTGCTGAAGGGTAAGGGCGGCTGGAAGACGCCGCAGGAGGTTTGGAGCGGGCGCAAGCCAAACGTGGTGCACCTGAAGGTGTTCGGGTGCAAGGCGCACGCGATGGTGCAGGCGGCGCAACGACGCGACAGCAAGCTGGAACCGCGGGGGAAACCGTGCTTGTTCCTCAGCTACAAGAGCGCGCAAAAGGCGTATCGGCTCTAGGACCCGCGCACGCAAGAGATCATACGCAGCCGTGACGTCGAGTTCGACGAGCAGCAGAGCTTCAGCAGCAGCAACAACGACATGAGCGTCGGGAACACTCAAAAATAGGGGGAGTGGTTCCAGCTCCTTGCCTACAAGGAGGAGCCGGCGGACGCGGAGGTCGATGATGCGGCGTCGGAGCGCGGCGGTGCAGCAGGTGCAGCAGCCGACGCGGAGGACTCCAATGATGATGCAGCTGGGGTGGAGATCCGGTGGAATGATCCGTCGAAGGAGGTACCGCGGGTGCCGAAGCGCGCACTCTCGGCGGAGTTCGCGTCGGGCGTCGGAGAAAAATCCTCTGGACGCGCCGCTCGTCCGGTTGATGGTTCATCGGAGCGGGAAGAATCATCGGGAAACCGTCCGGTCGATGAGTCACCGGAGCGGGCTGATTCGGACGGGTCGCAGCAAAGCGACAAGACGCCGCCAAGACTGCCGCGCCGCAGTGGGAGGCAGCGGAGAGCGGGGAAGCGTTTCGACGCATGCACCGGTCGATGGATTGGCATGACGCGGTGCATGCTGGCTGCATCAACGAAACCAACGACCGTGCAAGAGGTGCTTGCGCGGCCCGAGGGAAAGCAGTGGGACGCCGCCATCAAGTCGGAGTTGGCGTCCATTGCAGAAAATGACACGTGGCAGCTGGTTGACAGGCCGAAAGACGCCAAGGTCATCGGCTCCAAGTGGGTCTTCAAGACCAAGTTCACAAAGGAAGGTGTGGTTGACAAGTACAAGGTGCGGCTCGTGGCGAAGGGGTACGCACAGCGTAAGGACGAGCACTACGATGAGACGTTTGCCCCCGTCGCCAAGTTCACAAGCATCCAGGCGATCCTTGCGGTGGCAGCCGCGAAGGACATGGAGCTCCACCAAATGGACGTAAAGACGGCCTTCCTCAATGGCATCATCGACAAGGAAATCTACATGGAGGTGCCGGAGGGGGTGGAGGCGCCGGAGGGCAAGGTGTGCAAGCTGCGGAAGTCCTTGTACGGGCTAAAACAATCGCCCCGATGTTGGTACCAACAGATGGACAGCTTCATGGCACAACTCGGCTTCAAGCGCTGTGAGGCGGATCACAGTGTACGTGCGGCGCAGTAAGAAGCTCCATCAGATTGTCGCACTCTACGTGGATGATCTGATCTTGTGCTCCTCAGACCTGCTGAGCCTATAGCAGCTGAAAGAGCAGCTGAGCAGCAGGTTCCAGATGTCGGACATGGGAGAGCTCGAGTTCTACCTCGGGGTGAGCATTACGCGGAACCGGAGGGCGCGCACGCTTGAGCTGGGCTAAGCCAAATACGTGGCCGAGGTGCTGAAGCGGTACGGCATGGAGGACTCCAAACCAGTGTGCAGTCCTGTCTCCACGACCTATGAACTGAGTGCGGCAATGGCGCCGCAAACAAAAGAAGAGCGGGAGGATATGGCAGGGGTGCCCTACCAATCGGCGGTGGGCAGCCTCATGTACGCCATGGTGGTGACTTGACCGGACCTGGCCTATGCGGTGGGCCAAGTGAGCAGGTACGTGGCCGATCCAGGGCCACTACAGTGGCAGGCGGTCAAGCGCATCCCTCGCTACCTGCAGGCGACGCGGCATGCGCGCCTGAGGTCCGAGGGCAAAGGGCGGGCGGACCCTTTGCGTCTGGTCTGCTACACGGATGCAGACTACGCTGGCGATGTGGACAAGCGGAAATCCACATCCGGCTACGTGTTCTTCCTCGCTGGTGTAGTGGTCTCGTGGTGCAGCAGGAAGCAGGACTGCGTCGCCACCTCCACAGTGGAAGCTGAGTACATCGCGCTGGCCGAGGCGGTCAAGGAGGCGGTGTGGCTCCGCAGGTTGCTGGGGGAGCTGGGCGTGCCGCAGCAGGAGCCTACGGTGGTGCACGAGGACAACACCGGCTCCATCTCGCTGACCAACAACCCTACGTAGCACAGGAGGACAAAGCACATTGACGTGCGTTATCACTATGCACGGGACATGGTTGAGGAGGGGCAGGTGGTGCTGCAGCACTGCAGCACGCACAGCATGCTTGCGGATTGCTTGACCAAAGCGCAACCCGCAGACCGGCACGTGATGAGCGTGGCCGGACTTGGAATGACCAGCTATGATGGGCTGGAGGGCGCAGCGGAAGATGAGTGAAAGCAACCAGGAGCAGCGGGCATGGAAGGTGCAAGGGGGAGAATGTTGAAAAACTGCCCCTCCGCATGCCCAAGTGCGGCGCCGGGAGGCGCTGACGAGCCGCCAGAAAATGGAAACTCCGCTCCGGCGGATCTGGCGACTCGACATTTGCTGAGATCCTAAAATGGAGGATTGCCCCTGAAAGTTGACGAGTCGCTGAATCCGGTGGAAGGTGTTTCGCCGGAATCGGACAAGTATCGAGGGAGATATGGCTTTCCAAAGTTGGGATATGCGCAGCGGCTCTGGGAGCCGGCTGCGACTCGAAATCCGGTCGATAATCGACCGAACCGAGTAACAAAAAAACCATCTGGAGAAAATGCTCCGATAGGCCTGTCGAGGCGTCCGGTGGATGATCCACCTGATCCGGTGGATCATCCACCGGATCCAGTAGTGCAGGTTGTTACTGAGGGACTAAGCCAAAATCCTGGCTCGACGTCCGAAACTCAGTAGTACGTTTTGTTACTCGGGGACTTAGCCAAAATTCTGACTGCAGGTCCGCGGACAGGTTTCGAACCTCGTCACACCCCATCACCAAACACGACCCGAAAGTGGGTAGGGTGCGTGAAAACAGTGCAGGGGGCCTCCACACCATGTGCAATGGGACATGCGCCTTGGGAAAGGCGCTTCGCACGTGAATGAAGGCGCCACGACGAGTGGCGGCGTCAGGCTTCTGTGGTGGGTGAGACCTGCGCTTCGGCAAGCATAACTTGAGCTAGGCTTGGCCAAATTGCGTGCGGTTTGGTGCGTTGGAGAGCGCATGACTAGCCCTATAAATGTTGTGATCATGTCCATGTTAAAAAACTAAAGCAAAACGACGTTATTCCCTTCGCAAACGGACGGTCTCTAAATTCCTGCTCACATAGCGTGAGGCGACCAGAAAGCTCACGCTCAGTCTCAGATTCGCCCAAAACAGTAGACGTGAACCACTAGAGACAATCAGACAAACGTCGGGACCGCATCACGCGGACCTCATCCTGACAACGAGCGGAAGTGCTTTCCAATAAGGATGTGCTAAAGCCTTGTGCTTTTGCTGATGAGTTGACAGGAATGGGAGCTGCCGTTGAGTAATGGATTACAGGTGTTGATTATAGGTGAATGCTTGCAAATGGATAGGAGCGGGCAAGGGGACAGACAAGGCTGCCGCGCTGCGAAGAGAAAGCTGCTGTTACTGCTGCGGCTGCTGCTGCTGCTGCTGCTTGTAAAACTTGCTGCTGCTGGGATTGTTGCTTCATGAACATTGGAGGGGTGAAGCAATGTGACTAGAAAGGCAGAATGACCACAAGAGGATGTTGCACTGTTGCTGCACCAGAGTTGTTTCTGCTTCCTGCTTCTTTGAGAGAGACTGGCAGATGCGCGCTTCGAGACGGAGTTTCTGGCGTCTGGTGGGCTGCGATGTAGGTGGGGTGGAGCAGATCAGGTCGAAGGTTCTTCTGGCTCTGACACCATGTCAGTAAATTGTTTTCAATGTAGGAAGCATTGCTTGTGGCTGGGCACGAGGAGCGAGTCGAGAATGGATCTGGCCGCGGTTTGGGAGACAAGTGCTGTACTGTAGGCAATGTCAGGATCATGAGTGGGCACGGTGCGTGAGCACGAGCAATGACGGCACGAGTAAGAAGTACAAGATCAAGAGAGCAATCCGAGGATGCAAGCATGGGGGCAGTGCCGAGGCGCTGGCTGGAAGGCCGCAGCGCTGAGGCACAAGCCAAAGAACCATAGGGGCCACAGCGGTAGTAATCGGGCCAACAAGGAGAGGCAACTGCTGAGGAAGGCACAATGATGAAGATGGGAAGCCACAGCATCCAGGGGCGGGCCGAGCAAAGAGCAAGGCCACAGCGCAAAGGGGCGGGCAGAACATTAACGAGTAAAAGGCGTGGAGGCAGGGCGGAGCCCGGGCCTTGCAGGAGGATACCAAACAGAGCAGCGGCAACGATAAGAAGGGATGGCACTCTGCCATGGTAGCAGGCCATGGTCACAGGCCCAGTGGGGGCAGGGCCGTAGCCCGGGCCGAAGAGACAATGAGACGAGTCGACTGAATGACCATTAACTGGTAAAGATTAGGTACAAGTTCCTAGAGATTACATCCTAGGTCTATTCTCTAATGCTCGTGTACTATGGCGGTTGGTACGTGAGACGTAACCAAAGCCGCACATAAACCACAGCTGCTTGTGCTGAGAGCAGGGTCCCGGGGCGACTCCACGGACATCCTTGTTCGATGTTCGGTATAATCGACACAACGGTCCTGGCGCCGACTCCCCTGCTGGTTAGCGAGCAGTGGGTATCACACCGCTTGGAAACGGATAGCCCGCCGGCAGTTTGATTGGACGAGCCAAAACCACCGGTTGCGAGGGCGCAAAGATAGTAGACGGCCGTTAGCTTTTGCGCGGAATGGCAGCCCTGGAGCGATGGGAGAGGCGGTTCCTTTGTTTTTGTGTGGACGTGAGCTGACCCAGGCTTAGTGAGGCTATTTTCTGGAGAGGTCTCTTCCATTTTCCAGACATTGTTGCAGTTGATCCTGGGCTCCGCCTTGTGATCAGTGAGATGTTTTCCTATAGCTCTACCATTCCATGGCTTGCTCCACTGATTCTATGGCTTGCTCCACCTTTCTCTGGCCTAATCCACCTTTCTCTTGCCTGCTCCAACATTCTCTTGCTTGCTCCACCTTTCCCTGGCCTGCTCCACATTTCTCTGGCTTGCTCCACTCTTCTCTCGCTTGCTCCACTGTTCTTTGGCTTGCTCCGCCGTTCTCTGGCTTGCTCCACCTGTCTCTGGCGTGTTCTACATTTCTCTGGCCTGCTCCACCTTTCTCTGGCTTGCTCCACCGTTCTCTGGCTTGCTCCACCTTCCTCCGGCTTGCTCCACTGTTCTATGGCTTGCTCCACTGCTCTCTGGCTTGCTCCACCTCTCACTGGCTTGCTCTACCGTTCACTGGCCTGCTCCACCCTTCTCTGGCATGCTCCACCTTTCACTGGCTTGCTCCACATTTCTATGGCTTGATCCACTGTTGTTTGGCTTGCTCCACCTTTCTCTGGCTTGCTCCACCATTCTTTGGCTTGCTCCACCCTTTGTTGGCTTGCTCCACCTTCTCTGGCTTGCTCCAATGTTTTCTGGCGTGCTCCACCTTTCCCTGGACTGCTCCACCTTTTTCTGGCTTGCTCCACCTTTCTCTGGCTTGCTCCAACTTTCTCTAGCTTGCTCCACATTTCTCTGGATTGCTCCACCTTTCTCTGGCTTGTTCAAATGTTCTCTGGCCTGTTCCTCCGTTATCTGGCTTGCTCCACCTTTCTCTGGCTTGCTCCATCGTTCTCTGACTTGATCCAACATTCTCTGGCTTGCTCCACCATCATCTGGCTTGCTCCATTGTTCTCTGGATTTCTCCACCTTTCTCTGGCTTGCTCGACTATTCACTGGCTTGCTCCACTGTTATCTGGCTTGCTCCACCGTTCTCTGAATTCCATCACCTTTCTCTGACTTGCTCTACCTTTCTCTAGCTTGCTCCGTTGTTCTTTGACTTGCTCAGCCCTTCTCAGGCTTTCTCCACCTTTCTCTGGCTTGCTCCACCTTTTTCTGCCTTGCTCCACCTTTTTTGGGGTTGCTCCACTGTTCTCTGGTTTGCTCCATCTTTTTTGGCTTGCTCCACCATTCTATGGCTTGCTCAACCTTTCTCTGGCTTGCTCTACCTTTGCCTGGCTTGCTCCACCATTTTCCTGGCTTGCTCCACCGTTCTGTGGCTTGCTCCATGTTTCCCGGGCTTGCTGCACCTTTCTCTGGCTTGCTCAACCTTTCTCTCGCTTGCTCGACCGTTCTCTGGCTTGCTTCACCTTTCTCTGGCTTGGTCTACCTTTCCGTGGCTTGCTCCACCTTTCTCTGGCTTGCTCCTCCTTTCTCTGGCTTGCTCCACCTTTCTGTGGCTTGCTCCACTTTTCTCTATCTTGCTCCACATTTCCCTGGCTTGCTCCACCTTTCTCTGGCTTGCTCCACATTTTTCTTGCTTGCTCTATCGTTCTCTCAATTGCTCCCCCTTTCTTTGGCCTGCTCCACCTTTCTCTGGCTCGCTCCACCCTTTTCTGGCTTGCTCAACCATTCTCTTGCCAACTCCACCTTTCTTTCACTTAATCCAGCATCCTGTGGTTTGCTCCACATCTCTCTGGCTTGCTCCACATTTCCATGACTTGCTCCACCTTTCTTTGGCACGCTCCACCTTTCTCTGGTTTGCTACACCTATCACTGGCTTGATTCACCTTTCTTTGGCCTACTCCACCTTTCTCTGGTCTGCTCCATCATTCCCTCGCTTGCTCCACCTTTCTATGGCTTGTTGTACCATTCCTTGGCTTGCTTCACCGTTCTCTGACTTGCTCCACCTTTCTCCGGCTCGCTTTATCTTTCCCTGTCTTGCTCCACCTTTCTCTGGCTTGCTCCAACTTTCTCGGGCTTACTCCATCTTTTGCTGGCTTTCTCCACCTTTTTCCGGCTTGCTCAACCTATCTCTGGCTTGCTCTACTTTGCACTGGCTTGCTCCGCATTTCTCTTGCTTGCTCCACCGTTTCATGGCTTACTCCATCTTTCTCTAGATTGCTCAACTATTATCTGGCATACTCCAACTTTCTCTAGCTTGCTCCACCTTTCTTTGGCTTGCTCCACCATTTTCTGGCTCGCTTTACCTTTCTCTATCTTGCTTCGCCTTTCCCTGGCTTGCTCCACCTTTCTCAGGTTTGCTCCATCTTTATCTGGCGTACTCGACCTTTCCATGGCTTACTCCACCTTTATGTGACTTGCTCCACCATTCCCTGGCTTGCTCCACCGTATTCTAGCTTACTCCATCGTTCTTTGGCTTAATCCACCTTTCTCTGGCTTGCTCCACCTTTCTCTGGCTTGCTCCACCTTTCTCTGCCTTGCTAAACCTTTCCCTGGCTTGCTCCACATTTATCTGGATTGCTCCACCTTTCTCTAGCTTGCTCCAACTTTCCCTGGTTTGCCCCACCTTTCTCTGGCTTGCTCCACCTTTCTCTAGCTTGCTCCACCTTTCTCTGGCTTGCTCAACCATTGTTTGGCTTCCTCCACCGTTCTGTGGTCTGCTCCAACATTCTGTGCCTTGCACCATCGTTCTCTAGGTTGCTCCACCTTTCTCTGGCTTGCTACACCTTTCTCTGGCTTGCTCCATCTTTCTCTGGCTTGCTCCACCTTTCTCTGGCTTGCTCCACCTTTCTCTGGCTTGATTCACCTTTCACTGTCTTGCTCCACATTTCTCTGGCATAATCCACCTTTCTCTGGCTTACTCCACCTTTCTCTGGCCCGCTGCACCGTGCTCTGGCCTGCTCTACCGTTCTTTGGCTTGCTCAACCTTACTCTCCCTTGCTCCACCTTTCTCTGGCTTACTCCACCTTTCTCTGGCTTGCTCCACCATTCACTGGCTTGCACCACTCTTCTTGGACTTGCTCCACCGTTCTCCGGCTTGATCCCCCGTACTTTTGCTTGCTCCATTGTTCTCTGGCTTGATCCACCGTTCTCTGGCTTGCTCAACCTTTTACTGGCTTGCTCCACCGTTATCTGGCTTGCTCCACAGTTTTGTGGCATGCTCTACCGTTCTCTGGGGTGAACCACCATTATCTGGCCTGCTCCACCATTCTCTTGCTTATTCTATGTTCCTCACGATTGCACCACCAATTTCTGGTCTGCTCCGCCTTTCTCTCTGGCCTGCTCCACCTTTCTCTGGCTTGCTCCACCTTTCTCTGGCTTGCTCCACCGTTCTCTGGCTTGCTCCACCATGCTCTGGCTTGCTTTACCGTTCTCTAGCTTGCTCCACCACTCTCTGTCTTGCTCCACCTTTACCTGTCTTGCTCCACCTTTCTCTGGCGTGCTCCACCTTTACTCCACCTTTCTCTGGCTTACTCCACCTTTCTCTGGCTTGCTCCACTTTTCTATGGATTTCTTTATCTTCTACTGGCTTGCCCCACCTTTCTCTAGCTAGCTCCACCGCTCTTTGGCTTGCTCCACCTTTCTCTCTTTTGCTCCACCGTTCTGTAGATTGCTCCACATTTCCCTGGTTTGCTCCATCTTTCTCTGGCGTGCTCCACCTTTTTCTAGCTTGCTCCAACCTTCCCTGGCCTGCTCTATCTCTCTCTGGCTTACTCCACCTTTCTTTGGCTTGTTCCACCTTTTCTCATGCTCTCTCCACCTTTTTCTGGCTTGCTCCACCTTTGCGTGGCTTGCTCCACCTTTCTCTTGCTTGCTCCACCTTTCAGTGGCTTGCTACACCTCTCTCTGGCTTGCTCCACCTTTCTCTGGCTTGCTACATATTTCTCTGACTTGCTCCACCGTTCTCTTATTGCTCCACCTTTCTCTGGCTTGCTCCACCTTATGCTGGCTTGCTCCACCATTCTCTGGCTTACTCCACCGCTCTCTGGCTTGCTCCACCGTTCGTTGGATTTGTCCACCGTTCTCTAGCTTGCTCCACCTTTCTTTGGCTTGGTCCACCTGTCTCTAGCTTGGTTAACCAATCTCTCGCTTGCTCCACTTTTCTTTGGCTTGCTCCACCTTTCACTGGCTTACTCCATCGGTCTCTGTCTTGCTGCAACTTTCTTTTGCTTGCTCCACTGTTCTGTGGATTCCTACAACGTTCTCTTGCTTGCTCCACCGTTTTATGACTTGCTCCACTGTTCTCTGGAATGCTCCACTTTTATCTAGCTTTCTCCACTGATTCTCTGGCTTGCTCTACCTTTCTCCGGCCTACACGACCTTTCTCTTGCCTGTTCTACCACTCTCTCACCTGCTCCACCGTTCTCTGGCTTGCTCGACATTTCTCTGGCTTGCTTCACCGGTCTGTGGCTTGCTCCATTCTTCTCTGGCTTGCTGCATTATTCTTTGGCTTCCTCCAGCTTTCTCTGGCTTGCTCCACCTTTCTCTGACTTGCTCAACCTTTGTATGGATTGTTCCACCTTTCTCTGGCTTGCTCAACCGCTCTTTGGCTTGCTCCATTGTTCTCTGGCTTGCTCCACCTTTCTCTGGCTTGCTGCACTGTCCTCTGGCTTGCTCCACCGTTCTCTGCCTTGCTCCACTTTTTTCTTGCTTACTCCACCTTTCCCTGGCTTGCTCTACCTCTCTATGGCTTGCTCCACTGTTCTCTGGCTTGCTCTGCCGTTCTCTGGCTTGCTCCACCGTTCTCTGGCTTGCTCCACATTTCTCTGGCTTGCTCTACCTTTCCATGGTTTGCTCAACATTTATTTGGCTTGCTTCGCCGTTCTCTGACTTTATGGAACTTTCTCTTGCTTGCTCCACCTTTCTCTGGCTTGATCCACCTTTTTTCGGCTTGCTCCACCTTTGTCTGGCTTATACCACCGTTCTCTGGCTTGGTACACCTTTATTTGGCTTGCTCCACCTTTCCGTGGATTGCTCCACCGTTCCCTGGCCTCCTTTATCTTTCTTTGGCTTGCTACACCTTTGCCTGGCTTGTTCCTCCTTTCCTTGGCCTCCTCCACCTTTCTCTGGCTTGCTCCACTGTTCTCTGGCTTGCTCTATCTTTTTTGGCTTGCTCCACCATTCCATGGCTTGCTCCACGTTTCCCTGGTTTGCTCCACCGTTCTCTGGCGTGCTCCACATTTCTCAGGATTTCTCCACCTTTCCCTTGCTTGCTCCACCTTTTTCTGGCTTGCTCAACCTTTCCCTGGCGTGCTCCATCTTTCTCTGGCTTGCTCCACGTTTCTCTGGCTTGCTCCATCCTTCTCTGGCATTCTCCACCTTTCTCTCGATTGTTCCACCGTCCTCTGGCTTGCTCCACATTTCTCTGGCTTGCTCCACCTTTTCTTGGCTTGCTCCACCTTTCTCTGGCTTGCTCCACATTTCTTTTGCTTAATCCACCTTTCTCTGGCTTGCTTCATCTTTCTCTAGATTGCTCAACCTTTCCCTGGCTTGCTCCACCTTTCTCTGGCTTGCTCCATCTTTCTCTAGCCTGCTCCACCTTTCCGTTGCTTGCTCCATCTTTCTCTGGCTTGATTCACCTTTCCCTGGCTTCTTCCACCTTTCTCTTGCTTGCTCCACCTTTCTGTGGCTTCCTCCATCTTTCTTCGGTTTGCTCCACCTTTCTCTGGCTGGCTCAACTGTTCCTGGCTTGCTCTACATCTGTCTGGCTTACTTCATTGATCTCTGGCTTTCTCCACTGTTGTCTGGCTTGCTCCACCGTTCTTTGGCTTGCTCCACCATTATCTGGCTTGCTCCACCGTTCTCTGGCTTGCACGACCTTTCTCCTGCCTGCTCCACCTTCCTTTGGCCTGCTCCACCTTTCTCTGGCCTGGTTGACCGTTCTGTGCCTTTCTCCACTGTTCTGTGGCTTGCTCCACTGTTCTCATGCTTGCTCCACCGTTCTTTGGCTTGCTCCACCTTCCTCTGGTCTACTCCACCTTTCTCTCATGTGCTTCACCGCTCTTTGGCTTGCTGCACCTTTCTCTGGACTGCTCCATCTTTCTCTGGCCTGCTCCAACTTTTTCTGGTTTGCTTCACCTTTCTCTGACATGCTACACCTTCCGCTGGCTTGTTTCACTGTTCTCTGGCTTGCTCCACTATTCTCTGGCGTGCTCCACCTTTCTCTGGCTTGCTCCACAGTTCTCTGGCTTGCTCCACTGTTTTCTGGTTTGATCCACCATTCTATGGCTTGCTCTACCTTTCTCTGGCTTGCTCCACCATTCTCTGGATTGCTACACCATTCTCTGGCTTGCCCCTTTGTTTTGTGGCTTGCTTGGCCGTTCTCTGGATTTCTCCACTGTTCTTTGACTTGCTCCACCGATTCTCTAGCTTGCTCCACCTTTCTCTGGCCTACTCCACCTTTCTCTCCCCTGCTCCACCATTCTCTGACCTGCTCCACAATTATCTGGCTTGCTCTAACTTTCTCTGGCTTGCTCCATCATTCCCTGGCTTGCTCCACTGTTCTCTGGCTTGCTCCACTGTTCTGTGGCTTGGTCCACCTTTCTCTAGCTTGCCCCACCTCAATCTCTCTTGCTCCACCATTATGTGGCTTGCTCACCCTTCCTCTGGCTTGCTTTACTGTTCTCTGGCCTGCTCCACCTTTCACTGGCTTGCTCCACCTTTCTCTGGCTTGCTCCACCGTTCTTTGGCTTGCTCCAATTTTTCCTGGCTTGCTCCACCTTTCTCTGGCTTGCTCCACCCTTTGCTGGCTTGCTCCACTATTCTTTGGCTTGTTCCACTGTTTTCGTGCCTGCTTTACCTTTCTCTTGCTTGCTCCACCTTTTTCGGCTTGTCCCAACCTTCTTTGGCTTGCTCCTCCTTTCTCTGGCTTCCTCCACCTTTCTCTGGATTACTCCAAACTTCTCTGGCTTGCTCAACCGTTCTCTCGCTTGCTTCATTGTTCTCTGGCTTGCTCCACCTTCCTATGGATTGCTCCACTGTTCTCTGGCTTGCACCACCATTCTTTGATTTTCTCCACCGTCATCTGGCTTCCTCCACCGTTCTCTGTCCTACTCTTCCTTTCTCTGGCTTTCCCCGCCTTTCTCTGGCTTGCTCCACCTTCCTCTGGCTTGCTCTACTAGTCTCTGGCTTGCTCCGCTGTTCTTTGGATTCCTCACTCGTTCTTTGGCTCGCTCCACCTTTCTCCGGCTTGCTCCACCTTTCCCTGGTTTACCGTACTTTTCTCTGGCTTGCTCCGCCCTCCTCTGACTTGCTCCACCTTTCTGTGGCTTGCTCCACCTTTCTCTGGCTTGCTCCACCTTTCTTTGCCTTGCTACACCTTTCTCTGGCCTGCTCCACCAATCTCTGGCTTGCTTCACTGTTCTTTGGCTTGTTCCACCGTTCTCTGGCTTGCTCCACCTATCTATGGCTTGCTACCACTTTCTCTGGCTTGTTTTACCTTTATCTGGCCTGCTCCACCTTTCTCTGGCCTGCTCCACCTTTCTCTGGCCTGCTCAACCGTTCTCTGGCTTTCTCCAGCGTTCTGTGGCTTGCTCCACTGTTCTCATGCTTACTCCACCGCTCTCTCGCTTGCTCCACCTTTCTCTGGCCTGCTCTACCTTTGTTTGGCCTGCTTCACCTTTCTCTGGTTTGCTCCACCTTTATCTGACTTGCTCCACCTTTCTCTGGCTTATTCCACTGTTCTCTGGCTTAAGCCACCATTCTCTGGCTTGCTCCACTGTTCTCACGTTTGATCCACCGTTCTCTGGTTTGCTCCACCTTTCTCTGGCTTGCTCCACCTTTCTCGGGCTTGCTCCACCTTTCTCTGGCTTGCCCCACCGTTCTATGGATGGCTACACTGTTCTCTGGCTTTCTCCTTTGTTTTCTGGCTTGCTCTACAGTTCTCTGGATTGCTCCACTGTTCTCTGGCTTGCTCCACTGAGTATCTTGCTATCTCCACCTCTCTCTGGCCTACTCCATATTTCTTTCACCTGCTCCACTATTCTCTCGCTTGCTCCACAATTCTCTGGCTTGCTCCACCTTTCTCTGGCTAGCTTCTTCTTTCTATGGCTTGCTCCACTGTTCTCTGGCTTACTCCACCGTTCTCTGGCTTGCTCAACCATTCTCTGGCTTGCTCCACCATCTCTCTCCTGTTTGACCTTTCTCTAGCTTGGTCTACTCAATCTGGCTTGCTCCACTGTTCTTTGGATTGCTCCACCTTTCTCTGGCTTGCTCCACCTTTCTTTGCCTTGCTCCACCTTTTTCTGCCTTGCTCCACTATTCTCTGGCTTGCTCCACCTTTGTTTGGCTTGCTCCACCATTTTCTGGCTTGCTCCTCCTTTCTCTGGAATGCTCCATCTTTCCCTGGCTTGCTCCACCGTTCTCTGGCTTGCTTCATCTTTGTCTGGCTTGCTCCACCTTTCCCTGGCTTGCTCGACCTTTCTCTGGCTTGATCAACATTTCCCTGGCTTGCTCCACCTTTCTCTAGCTTGCTCCACTGTTCTCTGGAGTGCTCCGTCTTTTTCTGGCTTGCTCCACCATTCTCTGGCTTGCTCAACATTTCTCTAGCTCTACCTTTCCCTGGATTTCTCCACCGAACTCTTGTACTTCACGTTTCTGTGGCTTGCTCCACCTTTCCCTGGCTGACTCCACCTTTCTCTGGCTTGCTCCACCTTTCCCTGGCTTGCTTCATCTTTCTATGGCTTGCTCCACCCTTCTCTATCTTGCTCCACTTTTCTCTGGCTTCATCCACCGTTCTCTGGCCTTCTCCACCTTTCCTTGGCGTGCTCCAACTTTCTGTGGCTTGCTCCACCTTTATCTGGCTTACTCCACCGTTCTCTGGATTGCAACACTAATATCTGGCTTAGTCCACCATTTTCTGGCTTGCTCCACCGTTCTCTGGATTGCTCCACTCTTCTCTGGCTTGCTTCACTAATTCGCTGGATTTCTCCACCTTTCTCTGGCCTACTCCACCTTCCTCTCACCTACTCCACCATTCTCTGGCTGGATCCACCTTTCTCTGGCTTGCTCCACCTTTCTCTGGCTTGCTCCACTGTTCTCGGGCCTGCTACATAGTTCTCTGGCTTTCTCCACCGTTCTCTGGCTTGCTCCACCTTTCTCTGGCCTGTTCCACCTTTCTCTAACTTCTTCTACCTCTCTCTGGCTTGCTCCACCATTCTCTGGCTTGGTCCACCTTTGTCTGGCTTGCTCCACTGTTCGCTTGCTTGCTCCACCGTTCTCTGGCTTGCTCCACCTTTCTCTGGCTTTCTCCACCGTTCTCAGACCTGCTCCACCCTTGTCTATCCTGGTCCACCTTTCACTGGCTTGATCCACCCTTCTCTGGCTTTCTCCACCTTTCTCAGGGTTTCTCCATCTTTCTCTGGCTTGTTCTACCTCTCCCTGGCTTGCTCCACCTTTATGTGGCTTACTCAACCTTTCCCTGGCTTGGTTCACCATTGTCTGGCTTGCTCCACCTTTCTTTGGCTTGCTCCTCCATTCTCTGGATTTCTCCTCCTTTCTCCGGCTTGCTCCACCTTTCTCTTGCTTGCTCCAACGTTCTTTGGCTTGCTCCACCTTTCTCTGGCTTGCTCCACCTTTTTCTGGCTTGCTCCATCTTTCGCTGGCTTGCTCTTCCTTTCACTGGCTTGCTCTACTGTTCTTTGGCTTGCTCCAATGTTTCATGCTTGCTCCACCGTTCTTTGGATTGCTCCACAATTCTCTGGCTTGCTCCACCGTTCTCAGGCTTGCTCCACATTTCTCTTGCTTGTTCCACCTTTCTCTGGCCATTTCTACCGTTCTCTTGCTTTCTCCACCTTTCCCTTGCTTGCTCCACCTTTCTCTGGCTTGCTCCACCCTTTTCTGGCTTGTTCCACCTTTCTCTGGTCTGCTCCACCTTGCTCTGGCTTGCTCCACCTTTCTCTGGCTTGCTCCACCTTTCTCTAGCTTTCTCTACCTTTCTCAGGCTTGCTCCACCGTTCTCTGGTTTGCTCCACCGTTCTCTGGCTTGCTCTAGGTTCTCTGGCTTGCTCCACCATTCTCTGGCTTGCTCCACCTTTCTCTGGCTTGCTCCACCTTTCTCTGGCTTGCTCCACCTTTCCCTGGCTTTTTCACCCTTTTCTGGATTGTTCCACCTCTCTTTGGCTTGCTCCACCTATCTCTTGCTTGCTCCACTGTTCTCTAGCGTGCTCCACCATTCTTTGGCTTGCTCCATATTTCCTTGGTTTGCTCCACCTTTCTCTGGTTTGCTTCACCTTTCCCTGGCTTGCTCCACCTCTCTCTGGCTTGCTCCACCTTTGTCTGGCTTGCTCCACGTTTTCCCTGGTTTCTCTACTGTTCTCCGGCTTGCTCCACCTTTCTCTGGCCTACTCCACGTTTTGATGGCTTGCTTCACCTTTCCCTGGCTTGCTCCAACTTTCTCCGGATTGCTCTCCCTTTTTTCTGGATTTCTCCACCTTTCTATGGCTTGCTCCACCTTTCTCTTGCTTGCTCCACCTTTTCCTGGCTTGCTCCACCTTTCTTTGGCTTGATCCACCTTTCTCTGGCTTGCTCCACCTTTCCCTAGCTTGCTCCACCGTTCTCTGGTTTGCTCCAATTTTCCCTGGCTTGCTCCACTCTTCTCAGGCTTGCTCCACCCTTCTGTGGCTTGATCCACCCTCATCTGGCTTGCTCCAAAGTTCTCTGGCTTGCTCCACCTTTCTCTGGCTTGCTCCACCTCTCTCTTGCCTGCTTCACCTTTCTTTGGATTTCTTCACCTTTCCCTGGATTGCTCCTCCTTTCTCTTGCTTGCTCCACCTTTCTCTGTCTTGGTCCACCTTTGTCTGGCTTGCTCCATCTTTCTCTGGCTTGTTCCACCTTTCTTTGCCTTGCTCCACCTTTCTTTGGTTTGCTGCACCTTTCTCTGGCTTGCTCCACCTTTCTTTTCCTTGCTCCATCTTTCTTTGGCTTGCTCCACCTTTCTTTGCCTTACCCCACCTTTCTCTGGCTTGCTCTACCATTCTCCGGCTTGCTCCATCTTTGTTTGGCTTGCTTCACCATTCTTTTTCTCGCTCCACCTTTCTCTGGCTTGCTCCACCTTTCCCCTGCTTGCTCCACCGTTCTTTGGCTTGCTCCATCTTTCTCTGGCTTGCTCCACATTTCCCTGTCTTGCTCAACCTTTCTCTAGCTTGATCCACCTTTCACTGGCTTGCTCCACCTTTCTCTGGCTTTCTACACCATTCTCTTGCCTTGCTCCGTCTTTTTCTGGTTTTACATCACCATTCTTTTGCTTGCTCAACTTTCTCTCGCTTGCTCCACCTTCCCTTGCTTTCTGCACCGATCTCTGGCTTACTCCACCTTTCTCTGGCTTGCTCCACCTTTCCCTGGCTTGCTCAACCTTTCTTTGTCTTGCTCCATCTTTCACTGGCTTGCTCCATCTTTGTCCGGCTTGCTCCACCTTTTCCTTGACTACTCCTCCCTTCTTTAGCTTACTCCACCTTCCTCTGGATTGCTCCACCGTTCTCTGGCTTGCTCCACAATTCTCTGGCTTGCTCCACCTTTCCGTGGATTGCTCCACCTTTCTATGGCTTGCTTCACCTTTCTCTGGCTTGCTCCACCTTTCTCTGGCTTGCTTCACATTTCTCTGGATTGCTCCACCTTTTCCTGGCTTGCTGCACCTTTTTCCGGCTTGCTCGACCTTTCTCTGGCTTGCTCCGCCGTTCTATGGCCTGCTCCACCGTTCTCTAGCATGCTCCACTGTTTTCTGTCTTGCTCCACCTTTCTCTTGCTTGCTGCACCTTTCTCTGGCTTTCTCCACCTTTCTCTGGCTTGCTCCATTGTTCTCTAGCTTACTCCACCTTTCTCTAGCTTGCTCCACCGGTCTTTGTTTTGCTCCACCGTTGTCTGGCTTGCTCCACCAATCTCTGGCTTGCTCCACCATTCTCTGGCTTTGTCCATCTCTCTCTGGCTTGCGCCCAATTTCTCTGGCTTGCTCTACCTTTCACTGGCCTGCTCTACCTTTCTCTGGCCTTTTCCACCTTTCTCTGGCTTGCTCAACCTTTCTGTGGCCTGCTTCACCGTTCTCTGGCTTGCTCCATCGTTCTCTGGCTTGATCTACTTTCCTTTGGACTATTCCACCTTTCTCTCACCTGCTCCTTTGCTCTCCCACTTGCTCCTCCTTTTTCTGGCCTGCCTGACATTTCTCTGGCCTGCTCCGCCTTCCTCTTGTTTGTGCCACCATTCTCTGAATTGCTCCACCTTTCTCTTGTTGGCCTGAGGGTGAATGTGCACCCTGAAGGGTCCCTAGCAGTGGCTGGTTCACACCACCAACTGTTTCTGGAGAGACTGAAACTGTGGAGGCAACTG
This sequence comes from Penium margaritaceum, assembly GCA_023375785.1. Lineage (NCBI taxonomy): Eukaryota > Viridiplantae > Streptophyta > Zygnematophyceae > Desmidiales > Peniaceae > Penium > Penium margaritaceum. The sequence continues at coordinate 99,976 of SZWC01007558.1, forward strand.
GTACCAAGGATGGCAAAAAACTGGTCAGGCAGTGAGGCAATAGTTTTGGCCTGAATTGATTGGGAATGAACTTCTGATCAAGGCTAACAAGTGGTGGCATTTTATAGCCACTGTGCTTTGCTTTCCATAACACCAAAGCATGCCAGATTTGAAGCTTCCTAGCAGATTCTATGGCTTCTAGAGTGTCCATTGGTAGGCTGTACTTTTTCCCACCTAGGAAGGCATCCCTTCCTTCCTCTAAAAGGTGTTGCCCTTTCCTAGATTCCTCAGCTTGTTTCTAGTAGGAGGGAAGGTGTCCAGAAGACCAAGACACTTCTAGATGCCTTGTAGGACAAGTCACCTCGTTTAGAAGGTGTGCCACCTTCCTAGACCCTCTCCTGGCCTTCTAGAAGCTTAAAGAGGAACTCTAGAGGTTGAGCTAATTTCCTGGCATCTATTTTCCACCTCCCTTCAGGCAAGGCAGAATCTCATCTTGTGGGACTTGAACCCGGGCCCCTGCCTCCAGAGGTGGACACCATTAACCACTAAGCCACTAAGGCTTGTCTTTTTGGTGTTCCTCTTTGGAGTCACTTGAGCCATGGTGAGGAGCATCTTTCCAACATCTCTGGCTTCTTCCACCATTCTGGGGTTTGCTCCACTGGTCTCTGTCTTGTTCCACCTTACTCTGGCTTGCTCCACCATTCTCTGTCTTGCTGCACTTTTCTCTGGCTTGATCCACCTTTCTCTAGCTTGCTCCACCTTTCCCTGGCCTGCTCCACCTTTCGCTGGCTTGCTCCACCTTTCTTTGGCTTGCTCCATCATTCTCTGGATTGCTATACCTTTATCTAGCTTGCTCCACCAACTTCTGGCTTGCTCCACCATTCTCTGGATTGCTCCACTGTTCTCTGGCTTGCTCCACTGATTCTCTGGACTTCTCCACCTTTATCTGGCCTACTCCACCTTCCCCTCGCCTGCTCCACCATTCTCTCGCTTGGTCCACATTTCTCTAGCGAGCTCCACCTTTCTTTAGCTTGCTCCACCATTCTCTGGCTTGCTCCATAGTTCTCTGATTTTCTCCACCGTTCACTGGCTTGCTCCACCATTCTGTGGCCTGTTCCACCTATCTCTAACTTGTTCTACCTCTCTCTGGCTTGCTCCACCGTTCTCTGGCTTGCTCCACCTTTCTCTGGCTAGCTCCACTGTTTTCTAGCTTTCTCTACCGTTCTCTGGCTTGCTCCACCTCTCTTTGGCTTGCTCCACCGTTCTCTGACCTGCTTCACCCTTGTCTATCCTGCTTCACTTTTCACTGGCTTAATCCACCTTTCCCTGGCTTTCTCCACCTTTCTCAGGGTTTCTCCATCTTTCTCTGGCTTGTTCCACCTTTCCCTGGCTTGCACCACCTTTCTGTGGCTTACTACACCTTTCCCTGGCTTGCTCGACCTTTATCTGGCTTGCTCCACATTTCTTCGGCTTGCTCCACATTTCTCTCGATTTCTCCCCCATTCTTTGGCTTGCTCCACCTTTCTCTTGCTTGATCCACCGTTCTTGGGCTTCCTCCACCTTTCTCTGGCTTGCTCCACCTTTCTATGGCTTGCTTTACCTTTCTGTGGCTTGCTTTACCTTTCTGTGGCTTGCTCCACCATTCTCTGCCTTGCTCTATCATTCTCTGGCTTGCTCCACCTTTCTCTGGCTTGCTCCACCTCTTTCTGGCTTGCTCCACCTTTCCCTGGCTTGCTGCACCATTCACTGGCTTGCTCTACTGTTCTCTGGCTTGCTCCTACGTTTCATGCTTGCTCCACCGTTGTGGTTTGCTCCATCATTCTCTGGCACGCTTCACCTTTCAATGGCTTGGTCCACCTTTCTCTGGCTTGCTCCACCGTTCTCTGGCTTGCTCGACCTTTCTCTTGCTTGCTCCACCATTCTTTGGCCAACTCTACCTTTCTCTGGCTTTCTCCACCTTTCCTTGGCTTGCTCCACCTTTCTCTGGCTTGCTCCACCTTTTTCTCACTTGCTCCACCTTTCTCTGGCTTGCTCTACCTTTCTCTGGCTTGCTCCACCGTTCTCTGGCTTGCTCCAGTTTCTTTAGCTTGCTCCACCATTCTCTGGCTTGCTCCACCTTTCTCTGGCTTTCTCCACATTTCTCTGGCTTGCCCCACCTTTCCTTGGCTTGCTCCACCTTTCTCTAGATTGCTCCACCTTTCCCTGTCTTGCTCCACCTATCGCTTGCTTGCTCCACTGTTCCCTGGCTTGCTCCACCATTCTCTGGCTTGGTCCATCTTTCCTTGGTTTGCTCCACCTTTCTCTGGTTTGCTCCACCTTTCCCTGGATTGCTCCACCGTTTTTTGGCTTGCTCCACCTTTCCCTGGCTTGTTCCAACATTCTCTGGCTTGCTGCAACTTTCTCTGACTTGCTCCAACTTTCACTGGCTTGCTTCACCTTTCCTTGGCTTGCTCCAACTTCCTCCGGATTGCTCTACCTTTCTCTGGCTTCCTCCACCTTTCTTTTGCTTGCTCCACCTTTCTCTGGCTTGCTCCACCTTTCCGTGGCTTGCTCCACCTCTTGCTGGCTTGCTCCACCTTTCTCTGGCTTGCTCCAACTTTCCCTAGCTTGCTCCACCGTTCTCTGGCTTGCTCCACCCTTATGTGGCTTGATCCACCGTTATCTGGCTTGCTCCAAAGTTCTCTGGCTTGCTCCCCCTTTCTCTGGCTTGCGTAACCTTTCTCTGGCCTGGTCCACCTTTCTTTGGCTTTCTCCACCCTCCCTGGCTTGCTCCACCTTTCTCTGGCTTGCTCCACTTTTCTCCGTCTTGGTCCACCTTTCTCTGGCTTGCTCCACCTGTCTCTGGCTTGCTCCACCTTTCTTTGCCTTGCTCCACCTTTCTCTGCCTTGCTCTACCTTTCTCTGGCCTGCTCCACTATTCTGTGGCGTGCTCCACTGTTCTTTGGTTTGCTCCAGTTTCTCCGGCTTGCTCCACCATTATCAAGCTTGCTCTACCTTTCTCTGGCTTTCTCCACCTTTCTCTGGCTTTCCCCCACCTTTCCGTGGCTTCCTCCAGCTTTCTCTGGCTTCCTTCACCTTTCTTTTGCTTGCTCCACCTTTCTCTGGCTTGCTCCACCTTTCCTAGGCTTGCTCCGCCATTTGCTGGCTTGCTCCACCTTTCTCTGGCTTGCTCCAACTTTCCCTAGCTTGCTCCACCGTTCTCTGGCTTGCTCAAAGTTTCTCTGGCTTGCTCTACCGTTCTCTGGCTTGCTCCACCCTTCTGTGGCTTGATCCACCGTTATCTGGCTTGCTCCAAAGTTCTCTTGCTTGCTCCCCCTTTCTCTGGCTTGCTGAACCTTTCTCTTGCCTGGTCCACCTTTCTTTGACTTTCTCCACCCTCCCTGGCTTGCTCCACCTTTCTCTGGCTTGCTCCACTTTTCTCCATCTTGGTCCTCCTTTCTTTGGCTTGCTCCACCTGTCTCTGGCTTGCTCCACCTTTCTTTGCCTTGCTCCACCTTTCTCTGCCTTGCTCTACCTTTCTCTGGCCTGCTCCACTGTTCTCTGGCGTGCTCCACTGTTCTTTGGTTTGCTCCTGTTTCTCTGGCTTTCTCCACCATTATCAGGCTTGCTCCACCTTTCTCTGGCTTTCTCCACATTTCTCTGGCTTGCCCCACCTTTCCGTGGCTTCCTCGAGCTTTCCCTGGCTTGCTCCACCTTTCTCTGGCTTGCTCTATCTATCTTTTGCTTGCTCCACCGTTCTGTGACTTGCTCCTACTATTCTCTGACTTGCTCCATCTTTTTCTGGCTTGCTCTACCTTTCTCTGGTGCTCTCCATCTTTTCATGGCTTTCTCCACCTTTCTCTGGCTTGCTCCATCTTTCCTTGGCTTGATCCACCATTCTCTGGCATGCTCCACCTTTCTCTGGCTTGACCCAGTGTTCTCTGGCTTGTTCCACCTTTCTCTGGCTTGCTCCACCTTTCCCTGGCGTGCTCCCACTTTCTCCAGCTTGCTTCACCTTTCTCTGGCTTGCTCCACCTTTCTCTGGCTTGGTCCATCTTTCTCTGGCTTGCTCCACCATTCCCTGGCTTACTCAACCGTTCTATGGCTTGCTCCAACTTTCTATGGCTAGCTCCACCATTTTCTGGCTTTTTCCACCGTCCTCTGGCTTGCTCCACTGTTTTCTGGCTTCCTCAACCGTTCTCTGGCTTGCTCCACCGTTCCTTGGCTTGATCCACCGTTCTTTGGCATGCTCCACCGTTGTCTGGCATGATTAACCGTTATCTTGCTTGCTCCACCTTTCTCTTGCTTGCTCCAGATTTCTCTGGCTTGCTCCACATTTCTCCGGCTTGCTCCAGCGTTCTCTGGATTTCTCCACCTTTCTGTGGCTTGCTCCACCTTTTGTTGGTTTGCTCCACCTCTCTCTCGCTTGCTCCACCGTTGTCTGACTTGCTCCACCTTTCTGTGGCTTGCTCCACCTTTCCGTGGCTTGCTCTACCCCTCTCCGATTGCTCCACCGTTCTCTGACTTGCTGCACCTTTCTCTGGCTTGCTCCGCCTTTCTCTGGCTTGCTCCCCCATTCCCTGGCTTGCTCCACCTCTCTTTGGCTTGCTTCACCTTTCTCTGGCTTGCTCCACCGTTCTCTGGCTAGCTCCACCTTCCTCTGGCTTGTTTCACCTTTCTCTGGCTTGCTCCACCGTTCTCCAGCTTACTCCACCTTTCTCTGGCGTGCTCCACCTTTCCCTGACTTGCTTAACCTTTCTCTGGCTTGCTCCAGTTTTCCCTGGCTTGCTCCACCTTCCTTTGGCTTGCTCCACCTTTCCATTGCCTGCTCCACCGTTGTCTGGCTTGCTCCACCTTTTTTTGGCTTTCTTTATCATTCTCTGGCTTGCTCAACCATTCTCTGGACAGCTCCACCTTTTCCTGGCCTGTTCTACCTTTCTCTTGCTTGTTCCACCTCTCTCTGGATTTTTCCACCGTTCTCTTGCTTGAACTACCTTTCTCTGGCTTGCTCCACTGTTCTCTGGCTTGCGCCACCGTTCTCTGGCTTGCTCCACCTCTCTCTGGCTTGCTCCACTGTTCTTTGACCTGCTCCACCCTTGTCTGGCCTACTCCACCTTTCAAAAGCTTGCTCCACCTTTCCCTGGATTTCTCCACCTTTCTCAGTGTTTCTCCATATTTCTTTGGCTTGCTCCACCTTTCTCCGGCGTTCTCCACCTTTCTCTGGTTTGCTCTCCATTTCTCTTGCTTGCTCCACCGTTCTCTGGCTTGCTCCACCTTACTCTGGCTTGCTCCCCCATTCTCTGGCTTTCTCTACCATTCTCTGGCTTGCTCCACCTTTCTTTGGCTTGCTGTACCTTTTTCTGGCTTGCTCCACCTTTCCCTGGAATGCTCCACCTTTCACGAGCTTGTTCTACTATTCTCTGGCTTGCTCCAAAGTTTCATCCTTGCTCCACCATTCTCTGGCTTAATCCACCATTCTCTAGCACGCTTCACCTTTCACTGGCTGGGTCCACCTTTCTCTGGCTTGCTCCACCGTTCTCTGGCTTCCTCTACCTTTCTCTTCCTTGCTCCACCTTTCTTTGGCCAACTCTACTTCTCTCTGGATTTCTCCACCTTTCCCTGGCATGCTTCACCATTCTCTTTCTTGCTCCACCTTTCTCTGGCTTGGTCTACCTTTCTATGGCTTGCTCCACCTTGCTCTGACTTGCTCCACGTTTCTCTCTCTTGCTCCACCTTTCTCAGGCTGGCTCTATCTCTCTCTGGCTCGCTCCACCGTTCTCTGGCTTGCTCCACCGTTCTGTGGCTTGCTCCAGTTTCGTTGGCTTGCTCCACCAGTCTCTGGCTTGCTCCACCTTTCTCTGGCTTGCTCCACATTTCTCTGGCTTGCTCCACCTTTCCTTGGCTTGCTCTACCTTTCTCTGGATCGCTCCACCTTTCTCTGGCTTGCTCCACCTATCTCTTGCTTGCTCCAATGTTCTCTGGCTTGCTTCACCATTCTCTGGCTTGCTCCATCTTTCCCTGGTTTGCTCCACCTTTCTCTGGTTTGCTCCACCTTTCCCTGGATTGCTCCAAAGTTCTTTGTCTTGCTCCACCTTTCCCTGGCTTGCTCCAAAGTTCTTTGGCTTGCTCCACCTTTCTTTGACTTGCTCCAATTTTCGCTGGCTTGCTTCACCTTTCCCTGGCTTGCTCCAACTTCCTCCGGATTGCTCTACCTTTCTCTGTTTTTCTCTAGCTTTCTCTGGCTTGCTCCACCTTTCTCTGGCATACTCCACCTTTCCGTGGCTTGCTCCACCTTTCTCTGGCTTGCTCCACCTTTCTCTGGCTTGCTCCACCTTTCCCTAGCTTGCTCCACCATTCTGTGGCTTGCTCAAACTTTCTCTGGCTTGCTCCACCTTTCTCTGGCATACTCCACCTTTCCGTGGCTTGCTCCACCTTTCTCTGGCTTGCTCCACCTTTCTCTGGCTTGCTCCACCTTTCCCTAGCTTGCTCCACCATTCTGTGGCTTGCTCAAACTTTCTCTGGCTTGCTCCAGCGTCCTTTGGCTTGCTCCACCCTTCTGTGGCTTGATCCACCGTTATCTAGCTTGCTCCAAAGTTCTCTGGCTTGCTCCCCCTTTCTCTGGTTTGCTCCAACATTCTCTGGCCTGCTCCACCTTTCTTTGCCTTTCTCCACCCTCCCTGGCTTGCTCCATCTTTCTCTGGCTTGTTCCACCTTCCTCTGTCTTGGTCCACCTTTCTCTAGCTTGCTCCACCTTTATCTGGCTTGCTCTTCCTTTCTCTGCCTTGCTCCACCTTTCTCTGCCTTGCTCTACCTTTCTCTGGCCTGCTCCACTGTTCTGTAGCTTGCTCCACTGTTCTTTGGCTTGCTCCAGTTTCTCTGGCTTGCTCCACCATTATCTGGCTTGATCCACCTTTCTCTGGCTTTCTCCACCTTTCTCTGGCTTGCCCCACCTTTCCCTGGCTTCCTCCAGCTCTCTCTGGCTTGCTCCACCTTTCTCTGGCTTGCTCTATTTATCTCTTGCTTGCTCCACCGTTCTGTGACTTGCTGCACCATTCTCTTGCTTGCTCGATCTTTCCCTGGCTTGCTCTACCTTTCTCTCCTTTTCTCCATCTTTTCTTGGCTTGATCCACCTTTCTCTGGCTTCCTCCACCTTTCCTTGGCTTGATCCACCATTCTTTGGCATGCTCCACCTTTCTCTGGCTTGCCCCACTATTCTCTGGCTTGATCCACCTTTCTCTGGCTGGCTCCACCTTTCCCTGGCTTGCTCCAACTTTCCCCGGCTTGCTTCACCTTTCTCTGGCTTGCTCCACCTTTCTTTGGCTTGGTCCACCTTTCTCTGGCTTGCTCCACCGTTCCATGGCTTACTCAACCGTTCTATGGCTTGCTCCAACTTTCTCATGCTAGCTCCACCATACTCTGGCGTGCTCCACCGTTCTCTGGCTTGCTCCACCGTTCTTTGGCTTGCTCAACCGTTCTCTGGCTTGCTCCACCGTTCCTTGACTTGCTCCACCGTTCTCTGGCTTACTCCACCGTTGTCTGGCTTGATTTTCCGTTCTCTGGCTCCCTCCACCTTTCTCTGGCTTGCTCCAGATTTCTCTGGCTTTCTCCACATTTCTCTGGCTTGCTTGAGCGTTCTCTGGCTTGCTCCACCTTTTGTGGCTTGCTCCACCTTTTGTTGGCTTGCTCCACTTCTCTCTCGCTGGCTCCACCGTTCTCTGACTTGCTCCACCTTTCTCTGGCTTGCTCCGCCTTTCTCTGGCTTGCTCCACCATTTTCTGGCTTCCTCCACCTCTCTTTGGCTTGCTTCACCTTTCTCTGGCTTGCTCCAGCGTTGTCTGGCTAGCTCCACCTTTCTCTGGCTTGCTCCACCATTCTCTGGCTTGCTCCACCGTTCTCTGGCTCACTCCACCTTTCTCTGGCGTGCTCCACATTTCCCTGGCTTGCTTAACCTTTCTCTGGCTTGCTCCACCATTCCCTGGCTTGCTTCATCTTCCTTTGGCTTGCTCCACGTTTCCATGGCTTGCTCCATTGTTCTCTGGCCTGCTCCACCTTTCTTTGGCTTGCTTTATCATGCTCTGGCTTGCTCCACCATTCTCTGGCATGCTCCACCTTTCTCTGGCCTGTTGCACCTTTCTCTAGCTTGTTCCACCTCTTTATGGATTTTTCCACCGTTCTCTTACTTGATCGACCTTTCTCTGGCTTGCTCCACTGTTCTATGGCTTGCTCCACCGTTCTCTGGCTTGCTCCACCTCTCTGTGGCTTGCTCCACTGTTCTTTGACCTGCTCCACCCTTGTCTGGCCTGCTCCACCTTTCGAAAGATTGCTCCACCTTTCCCTGGCTTTCTCCACCTTTCTCAGGGTTTCTCTATCTTTCTCTGGCTTGTTCCACCTTTCCCTTGCTTGCTCCACCTTTCTCAGGCTTACTCCACCTTTCCCTTGCTTGCTCCACCTTTATCTTTCTTTCTCCATCTTTCTTTTGCTTGCTCCACCTTTCCCTAGCTTTCTGCACCTTTTCCTGGCTTGCTCCGCCTTTCTCTTGCTTGCTCCACCGTTCTCCGGCTTGCTCCACCTTTCTCTGGCTCGCTCCACCTTTGTCTGGCTTGCTCTACCTTTCTGTGGCTTGCTCCACCTTTCTGTGGCTTGCTCCACCGTTCTCTGGCTTGCTCTAATGTTCTCTGGCTTGCTCCACCTTTCTCTGGCTTGGTCCACCTTTTTCTTGCTAGCTCGACCTTTCCTTGGCTTGCTCCACCTCTCACTGGATTGCTCTATTGTTCTGTGGCTTGCTCCACTGTTTTATGCTTGCTTCAGCATTCTCTGACTTGCTCCACCTTTCTCTGGCTTGCTCCACCTTTCACTGGCTTGCTCCGCCTTTCTCTGGCTTGCTCCACTGTTCTCTGTCTTGCTCGACCTTTCTCTTGCTTTCTCCACCTTTCTCTGGCCTGCTCTACCTTTCCCTGGCTTTCTCCAGCTTTCCTTGGCTTGCTACACCTTTCTCTTGTTTGCTCCACCTTTCTCTGGGTTGGTCCACCCCTCTCTGGGTTGCTCCACCTTTCTCTGGCTTGCTCCACCTTTCTATGGGTTGCTCCACCTTTCTCTGGCTTGCTCCACCTTTCTTTGGCTTGCTCCACCGTTCTCTGGCTTGCTCCACCGTTCTCTGGCTTTCTCAAGTTTCTCTGGCTTGCTTCACCATTCTCTGGCTTGCTCCAGCTTTCTGTGGCTTGCTCCACCTTTCTCTGGCTTGCTCCACCTTTCCTTGGCTTTCTCTACCTGTCTCTGGATTGCTCCACCTTTCTCTGGCTTGCTCCTCCTATCTCTTGCTTGCTCCACCACTCTCTGGCTTGTGTTAAAAAGTGCCCCTGCCATGGATGCTGTTTGCCGTTTTCCTGCTTCGACCACTAGAGAGTAGTTGGATATCTGATCTGATTGCAGATTTGGACTCCGTGCATTCTGCCATGCAGTCTTGAGCTTTCAGTTGCTCAATTTGGTTGAGAATTCAGAAAGTTAGCCCCATCCAAAGTTCGGGTGGTAGGTGGGTGGAATCTGGGTTCCGTCATTCGTGACTGGTTAATTCCACCATCAGTGATCCGAGTTGGACTTCAATGAGCTCCAAGGGCACATGGACCATGAGAAAAAGGGATGTGGATGGTCTTCTGGACCAGGGCGAGTCTCTTCCCACGTTGGGATGACAGGAAGGGCGCTTCGACAGGCCACCATCGAAGCGCCTCCCGTCACTCCCGTTCGTGGATATGGTGGGCGGCTCGGCTCCACCATGGGTTACTCTAACGGCCGTAGCAGGGGCTCTACTGCTCCGTTTTGGGCGTGCTTGGATGCGTTGGAAAGCTCTCACAGGCTATGAAAATTTGATGTTATCTTATCAAAACAGCTAACCATTGATGATTCCCAGCCTTTCTCAGTTTCTGCAAACTGTATTCTGCCAGAATTCTGCTCCCTTGGTGTTGTGGCGACCCAAAGCACACATCTCTCTTGGAATTCTCTTTGCACTAAGTAGCCGTGGACACTTAGGCAGTTCAGGGCACGCCAGGACAGCATTCTTGACAAAGGGGTTATGGGTCCACAGCCCTGACCTGCCCACCAAGACGTTCACGGCTTCCGCAAACGCACGGGAGTGTCGCCCCGGGCAACTTTGCCGTCGCACGTTGAGACTATCCATTGCAGAAGTTCAACATGGCGCAGAAGACAGAGTCGTCGCCCATCCAAAAGTACATGGGCGGCCCTGGTTTTGGGCTGTGGCGATGGCATTTTGAGATCTACCTCGCGCACAAGGGACTGCTGGAGTTCATGAAGGGCACGGAGGTTCAAGATGCGAGCGCAACGGACGAGGAGAAGACAGCCTTCGCAAGGAAGAACACGAAGGCGCTGATGCTCCTCTTGTCTGCGCCGCATGAATCTCAGTGGGGCTATATCCATGGCTGCGAGCTGGCAGCCGACGCGTGGAAGAAGCTCTGCTCCATCCACAAATCAACATCCCTAGCCAACAAGATCTTCGCAATGAAGCGACTCTTGACAGTGAGGATCGAGGAGGGTGAGGACGTCATTCCCGTCATGCAACAGATCAAGTCTCTTGCCTCACAGTGCAATGATGTAGGGTGGAAGATTGATACAAAGATACAGGCAACGGCACTCCTCATGGCTCTACTCGACAGTTGGGGTCCTCTCATCACCATGCTGGGAGGTTGGGAAGAGGATAATTTCACCTACGGCGCAGTCGCCGAGTACATCCGCAACGAGGTGCACCGTCGGAGCGGTGGCAAGACCTCGTCATCCTCAACTGCCCTGGTCACCAAAACGCAAGGTGGCAGCAGCAGCGGCAAGCGAGGTGGCGGTAAGGGCGGTGGCAAGAAGGGCGCCAAGAAGGGTGCATGCCATAACTGTGGCAAGGAGGGCCATTGGGCCAAGGAGTGTCCGGAGGAGGCGCAGGCCGGCGGCAAAGGTGCCAAAGGCAAGAAGGCGCTCCTCAACGGCACAAAGAACTACGACCTGAAGGGCGCCAACCGGCGGTGCCTCGACTCAGGTGCGGAGGAGCATACCCAAGTCGAGAAGGTGGGGTTCATCAACTACACCAAGTCTGCCAAGTCCATGGTGACCGCCAACGACAAGGTCGAACCTGC
>SZWC01007558.1:111344-126807 GCA_023375785.1 Penium margaritaceum
AAGAACCACGACCTGAAGGGCGCCAACCGGCGGTGCCTCGACTCAGGTGCGGAGGAGCATACCCAAGTCGAGAAGGTGTGGTTCATCAACTACACTAAGTCTGCCAAGTCCATGGTGACCGCCAACGACAAGGTCGAACCTGCAGCCGGCCTAGGTGATGTGGACGTTGAGGTGGTGGTTGGTGGTAAAAAGGTGCAACGTGTTATCCAAAATGTGCAACATGTCCCCGGCCTGGCTGACATTTTGAGTGTGAGCCGCTTGACAGACAAGGGGTATGAAGTCCTCTTTCGCAGAAAAGGTGCAGCCGTACGGATGGACGGCGGCGGCGAGGTCGTGCTCGAGGTAAAGCGCGAGGGAGGCCTCTACATCGTTGAGACCAAGGTCATCCCCTCGGCATCAGTCGCAGCAGACCCGCCAGCACGTGTCGTCAACCTCACAAAAGGCGGGGGAGCAGACCTGCAGCTGTGGCATCGGCAGCTGGGGCACTCGTCGCCCGCAGTCGTGCAAGAGATGGCGGAGCGCGACATGGTTCGCGGCCTCAACATCACCGGTGCAGCTGACGCAGCAGAAGATTCTGTAGAGTACAAGTGCGAGCCTTGCATTGTGGGCAAGGCAAAGCGCAAGCCGTTCGAAGACGGACAACGGCGGGCCAAGAGCCTGCTCGAGGTTGTGCACAGTGATGTGTGCGGACCGATCAAGACGCCGTCTGTCAGGGGCGCGCGTTACTTTGTCACCTTCATCGACGATTGCAGCAGAAAAGTCTACGTCTACTTCATGAAGTGGAAGAGTGATGTACTGGACCGGCTGAAGAAGTATGTCGCAATGGTGGAGAGGCAGACTGGCCGCAAGGTCAGAGCTCTACGCAGCGACAATGGCGGAGAGTATGTGGGCTGCGGAGGGTGGCTGAAGGAGCAGGGCATTGAGTGGCAGCCGACCACTCCGTACACGCCACAATCTAATGGCGTGGCGGAGCGTATGAACCAGACGCTACTCACCATGGTGCGGACAATGCTCGTGGACGCAATGTTGCCACAGAGCCTGTGGGCCGAGGCCGTGAGTACGGTGTGCTACATCACCAACCTCACTCCAACAGCAGTGCTGAAGGGGAGGGGCGGCTGGAAGACGCCGCAGGAGGCTTGGCGCGGGCGCAAACCAAGCGTGGCGCACCTGAAGGTTTTCGGGTGCAAGGCGCACGCGTTGGTGCAGGCCGCGCAACGAAAGACTCCAAACTGGACCCGCCTGCAAAGGCGTACGCATTCGTTGGATACGAGAGTGCGCTCAAAGTGTACCGCCTCTTTGATCCACGGACGTAGGACGTCATCACCAGCTGTGATGTCACGTTTGATGAGCAGCAGAGCTACTGCAGCAGCAGCAACAACATTGGCGCAGCACACTCTCCAAAGCAAGGGGAGTGGTTCCAACTCCTTGAGTGTGAGGAGGAGCCGGCGGCTGCAGAGGTCGATGACGGGTCTTCGGAGGATGACGGTGCTGGAGCGCAGCAGGGCAATGCAGCAGGTGCAGGTGTCGCTGGAGAGCAGGATGCAGCAGCCGATGCGGGGGAGCCCGCGGTCGAGGACAACGTTGCAGCAGAGCAGCAGCAGGACCAGCAGCCAGCGTCGCCAAGGTCGCCGCGTCGCAGTCAGAGGCGGCGGAATGCGGCGAAACGGTATGACACAAGCATGGGCCGCTGGGTCGGCATGGTGCGGTGCATGATGGCAGCCGCAAAGGAGCCGACAACCGTGCAAGAGGCGCTTGCACGGCCTGACGGGTAGCAGTGGGGCAAAGCAATAAAATCTGAACGTACGTCCCTTGCTGAGAACGGCACTTGGGAGTTGGTGGATCGGCCTGAGGGGGCGAAGGTGATCAGCTCCAAGTGGGTGTTCAAGGTGAAGCTCACCAAGGACAGCAAGGTGGAGAAATACAAGGCGCGGCTAGTGGCGAAGGGGTACGCGCAGCGGAAAGGCGAACACTACGATGAGACGTTCGCACCCGTCGCCAAGTTCACAAGCAACCGGACAATCCTCGCGGTGGCAGCCGCAAAGGACATGGAGATCCACCAAATGGATGTGAAGATGGCTTTCCTAAACGGCATCATCGACAAGGAGATCTATCTTGAGGTGCCAGAGGGGGTGGATGCCGGAGGGCAAGGTGTGCAAGCTACGTAAGGCCTTGTACGGGCTAAAACAGGCGCCCAGGTGCTAGTACCAACAGATGGACGGCTACATGGCGGAGCTCGGCTTCAAGCGCTGTGAGTCAGACAACAGCGTGTATGTGCGGCGCAGGAAGGGACTCCATCAGATTATCGCACTCTATGTGGACGACCTCATCCTGTGCTCATCAGATCTGGCAGCTCTGCAGCATCTCAAGGAGCAGCTGAGGAGCAGATTTAAGATGACGGACATGGGGGAGCTGGAGTACTACCTCGGGGTAAGCATCACGCGGAACCGGAGAGCGCGCACACTTGAGTTGGGGCAGGCCAAGTACGTGGCCGAGGTGCTGAAGCGGTACGGCATGGATGACTGCAAACCAGTGGGCAGTCCGTTCTCCACAAGCTGTGAGCTGAGTGCGGCGATGGCGTCGCAAACTAAAGAGGAGAAGAAGGACATGGCGGAGGTGCCCTACCAATCTATGGTGGGCAGCCTCATGTATGCCATGGTGGCAACTAGGCCGGACTCGGCCTACACGGTGGGTCAGGTGAGCAGGTATGTGGCCAACCCTGGGCCACTACACTGACAGCGGCAAAGCGCATCCTCCGGTACTTGCAGGCAACGCAGCATGCAGGCCTGAAGTACGACGGAAGGGGGAGGTCCGACCCCTTGCGGCTGGTCTGCTACACGGACGCGGACTACGCCGGCGATGTGGACAAGAGGAAGTCTACTTCTGGCTACTTGTTTTTTCCTTGCAGGTGCAGCGGTCTCATGGTGCAGCAGGAAGTAGGACTGCGTTGCCACCTCCACAGTTGAGGCAGAGTACGTCGCTCTGGCCGAGGCGGTCAAGGAAGCGGTGTGGCTCCGCAGATTGCTGGGGGAGCTGGGCGTGCCACAACAGGAGCCTACGGTGGTTCAAGAGGACAACACCGGCTACATCTCGCTGACCAACAACCCAACGCAGCACAGGAGGACAAAGCACATCGACGTGCGCTACCACTACGCGCGCAACATGGTGGAGAAGGGACAGGTTGTGCTACAACATTGCATCACGGAGCACATGCTCGCGGATTGCTTGACCAAGACGCAGCCCCAGGATCGGCATGTCATCAGCCTTGCAGGGCTTGGGTTGACAAGCTGTGAAGGGCTTGAAGGCGCAAACGCGGACGAGTGAGAGTGAGCATGAGGCATCCGGCATGGAAGGTGCACGGGGGAGATTGTTAAAAAGTGCCCCTGCCATGGATGCTGTTTGCCGTTTTCCTGCTTCGACCACTAGAGAGTAGTTGCATATCTGATCTGATTGCAGATTTGGACTCCATGCATTCTGCCATGCAGTCTTGAGCTTTCAGTTGCTCAATTTGGTTGAGAATTCAGAAAGTTAGCCCCATCCAAAGTTCGGGTGGTAGGTGGGTGGAATCTGGGTTCCGTCATTCGTGACTGGTTAATTCCACCATCAGTGATCCGAGTTGGACTTCAATGAGCTCCAAGGGCACATGGACTATGAGAAAAAGGGATGTGGATGGTCTTCTGGACCAGGGTGAGCCTCTTCCCACGTTGGGATGACAGGAAGGGCGCTTCGACAGGCCACCGTCGAAGCGCCTCCCGTCACTCCCGTTCGTGGGTATGGTGGGCGGCCCGGCTCCACTATGGGTTACTCTAACGGCCATAGCAGGAGTACTACTGCTCCATTTTGGGCGTGCTTGGATGCGTTGGAAAGCATAGATCACTGGCTATAAGAATCTGATGCAATCCCACCAAAACAATTAACCATGGATGATTCCCAGCCTTTCTCAGTTTCTGCAAACTGTATTCTGCCAGAGTTTTGCTCCCTTGGTGTTGTGGCGACCCAAAGCACACACCTCTCTTGGAAGTCTCTTTGCACTAAGTAGCCGTGGACACTTAGGCAGTTCAGGGCACGCCAGGACAGCATTCCTGACAGCTTGCTCCACCATTCTCTGGCTTGCTCCCTCTCTCCCTGGCTTGCTTCAACTTTCTCTGGTTTGCTCCACTTTTCCTTGGGTTGCTCCACCTTTCTCTGGGTTGCTCAACCTTTCCCTGGCTTGCTCCACCGTTATCTGGCTTACTCCACTTTTCTCTGGCTTGCTCCACTTTTTGTTGGCTTGCTGCACCTTTCTCTGGATTGCTCCACCTTTCCCTGGCTTGCTCCAACTTCCTCCGGAATGTTCTACCTTTCTCTGGTTTCCTCCACCTTTCTCTGGCTTGCTCCACCTTTCTGCGGCTTGCTCCACCTTTCCTTGGCTTGCTCCACCTTTCTCTGGCTTGCTCCACCTTTCGCTGGCTTGCTCCACCTTATCCTAGCTTACTCCATCGTTCTGTGGCTTGCACCACTGTAATCTGGCTCGGTCCACTGTTCTCTGGCTTGCCCCACCCTTCCCTGGCTTGCTTCACCTTCCTCTGGCCTGCTCGACATCTTTTTGTCTTTCTCCACATTTCCCTGGCTATCTCCACCTTTCTCTGGCTCGCTCCTCCTTTCTCTGGCTTGGTCCACCTTTCTCTGGCTTGCTTCACCTTTCTCTGGCTTGCTCGACCTTTCTCTGCCTTGCCGCACCTTTCTTTGGCTTGCTCTACCTTTCTCTGGCCTGCTCCACTGTTCTCTTGCTTCCTCCACCTTTCTCTGGCTTACTCCTGTTTCTGTGGTGTGCTCCACCATTCTCTGGCTTGCTCCACCTTTCTCTGGCGTTCTCCACCTTTTTGTGGCTTGCCCCACTTTTCCCTGGCTTGCTCCAGCTTTCTCTGGCTTGCTCCACCTTTCTTTGGCTTGCTCTATCTATCTCTTGCTTGCTCCACCGTTCTCTGACTTGCTCCACCACTATCTGGCTTGATCCATCTTTCCCTGGCTTGCTCTACCTTTCTGTTGTTTGCTCCACCTTTCCCTGGCTTGCTCCACCTTTTGCTGGCTTGCTTCACCTTTGCCTGGCTTGATCCACCGTTCTCTGGCATGCACCACCTTTCTCTGGCTTGCCTCACTGTTCTCTGGCTTGCTCCACCTTTTTCTCGCTTGCTCCAGCTTTTCCTAGCTTGCTTTAACTTTCTCTGGCTTGCTCCATCTTTCTCTAGCTTGCTCCACGTTTCCCTGGCTTACTCCTCCTTTCTCTGGCTTGCTCCACCATTCCCTGGCTTGCTCCACCGTTTTCTGGCTTGCTCCAACTTTCTCTGGCTAGCTCCACCATTCTGTGGCTTGCTCCACCGTTCCCTGGCTTTCTCCACCGTTCTCTGCCTTGCTCAACCGTTCTCTGGCTTGCTCCACCGTTACTTGGCTTGCTCCACTGTTCTTTGGCTTTCTCCACCGTTGTCTGGCTTGCTTTACCGTTCTCTGGCTTGCTCCACCTTTGTCTGGCTTGCTCCACCTTTATCTGGCTTGCTCCACCTTTCTCTGGCTTCCTCCAGCGTTCTATGGCTTTCTCTACCTTCCTGTGGCTTGCTCCTCCTTTTGTTGGCTTGCTCCACCTCTCTCTGGCTTGCTATTAGTTTCCCTGGCTTGCTCGACCCCTCCCTTGCTTGCTCAACCATTCTCTGACTTGCTCCACCTTTCTTTGTCTTGCTCCACATTTCTCTGGATTGCTCCACCATTCAGTGGCTATCTCCACCTCTCTTTGGCTTGCTTCAGTTTTATCTGACTTGCACCAGCGTTCTCTGGCTAGCTCCACCTTTCTCTGGCTTGCTCCACCTGTCTCTGGCTTGCTCCACCATTCTTCGCTTGCTCCACCTTTCTCTGGCATGCTCCACCTTTCCCTGGCTTGATCCACCTTTTCCTGGCTTGCTCCACCTCTCTCTGGCTTTTTCCACCTTCCTCTCACCTGCTCCACTGTTTTCTGGTTTGCTCCAACTTTCTCCCCTGCTCCACCTTTATCTGGCCTGCGCCACTTCTCTCTGGCCTGCTCCACCTTTCTCTTGATTGCTCCACCTTTCTCTCACTTGCTCCACTATTCCCTGGCGTGCTCCACTGTTCTCTGGCTTGCTCCACCTTTCTTTAGCTTTCTCCACCGTTCTCTGGCTTACTCCACCATTCTCTGGCTATATCCACTGTTCTCTGACTTCCACCACCTTTCTCTGGCCTGCTCCACCTTTCTCTGGCTTGCTCCACCTTTCTCAAGCTTGCTTTTTCGTTCTCTGGCTTGCTTCACCTTTCTCTGGCTTGCTGCACCGTTCTCTGGATTACTCCTCCGTTCTCTACCTTGCTCAGTCTTTCTTTGGCTTGCTCCACCGTTCTGTGTCCTGCTCCACCTTTCTCTGTTCTGCTCCACCTTTCTCTGGCTTGTTCCACCTTTCTCTGGTTTGCTCCACTGTTCTCTGGCCTTCTCCACCTTTCTCTGGCTTGCTCCACCTTTCTCTTTCTTGCTCCACCGTTCTCTGGCCTACTCCACCTTTCTTTGGCTTGCTCCACCTTCCTCTGGCTTGCTCCAACTTTCTTAAGCTTGCTCAACCTTTCTCTGGCTTTCTCCAACTTTCTCTGGCTTGTTCAACCGTTCTATGGCTTACTCAATCGTTCTCTGCCTTGCTTCACTGTTTTCTGGCTTGCTCCACCTTGCTCTGACTTGCTCCATCGTTCTCTGGCTAGCTCCACCGTTCTCTGGCTTGCTCCACCGTTCTCTGGCTTCCTCCACCTTTCTATTTCTTTCTCCACATTTTCTTGGCTTACTCCACCTTTTACTGGCTTGCTCTACCATTCTCTAACTTGCTTCACCGTTCTCTGACTTGCTCCACCATTCTCTGGCTTGCTCCACCTTTGTCTGGCTTGCTCCACCTTTCCCTGGCTTGCTCCACCTTTTTCTGGCTTGCTCCTTCATTCCCTGTCTTGGTCCACTTTTCTCTGGCTTGCTCCACCTTTTTTCTAGCTTGCTCCACCTTTCTTTGCGTTTCTTCATCTTTCTCTGGCTTGCTCCACCGTTCTCTGGCTTGCTCCACCTTTTGCTTGCTTGCTCCACCATTCTCTGGCTTGCTCCATCTTTCTCTGGCTTGCTCCACCTTTCTCTAGCTTTCTCCAGCCTTCACTGGCTTGTTCTACCTTTTTTTGGCTTGCTCCACCTTTCTCTGGCTTGCTGCACTGTCCTCTGGCTTACTCCATCTTTCTATGGCTTGCTCCACCTTTCCCTGGCTTCCTCCATCATTCTTTTGCTTGCTCCACCTTTCCATGGTTTGCTCCACCTTTATCTGGCTTGCTCCACCTTTCCCTGGCTTGCTCCACCGTTATCTGGCTTGCTCCACCTTTCTTTGGCTTGCTCCACCGTTCTCTGGCTTGCTCCACCTTTCTGTGGCTTGCTCCACCTTTCCCTGTCTTGCTCCACTTTTCTCTGGCTTGCTCCACCTTTCCCTGGCTTGCTCCACCGTTATCTGGCTTGCTCCACCTTTCTTTGGCTTGCTCCACCGTTCTCTGGCTTGCTCCACCTTTCTGTGGCTTGCTCCACCTTTCCCTGTCTTGCTCCATTTTTCTCTGGCTTGCTCCACCTTTCTTTGGCTTGCTGCTCCTTTCTCTGGCTTGCTCCACCTTTCTCTGGCTCGCTCCTCTTTTCTCTGGCTTTCTCCACCTTTCTCTGGCTTGCTCCACTTTTCTCTGGCTTGCTCCACCTTTTCCTCCCCTGCTCTGCCTTTCTTTGGCTTGCTCCACCTTTCCCTGGCTTGCTCCACCTTTCTCTGGCTTGCTCCAACTTTCTCTGGCCTGCTCCTGGACCATTTCTTCCCATCTGAGCATTTGTGATCGTACTATGGGTTGTCAACATTGGCCACATCCAGTACAATACTCTGGCTTGCTCCATTGTTTTCTGGCTTGCTCCACCGTTCTCTCGCTTGTTCCACATTTCTTTGTTTTGCTCCACCTTTTCTTGGCTTGGTCCACCTTTCTCTTGCTTTCTCTACCGTTCTCTGACTTGCCCCACCATTCTCTGACTTGCTCCACCATTCTCTGACGTGCTCCACCTTTCTCTGGCTTGCTCCACCTTTCCCTGGCTTGCTCCACCTTTCTCTGGCTTGCTCCACCTTTCTCTGTCTTGCTCCACTTTTCTCTGGCTTGCTCCACCTTCTCTTTGGCTTGCTCCACCTTTCGCTGTGTTGCTTCATCTTTCTCTGGTTTGCTCCACCGTTCTCTGTTTTGCTCCACCTTTGTTGGCTTGCTCCACCATTCATTGGCTTGCTTCATCTTTCTCTGGCTTGCTCCACCTTTCTCTGGCTTGCTCCAGCGTTCACTGGCTTGCTCTACCTTTCTCTGGCTTGCTCCACCATTCTCTGGCTTGCTCCACCTTTCTCTGGCTTGCTCCACCGTTCTCTGGCTTGGTCCACTTTTCTATGGCTTGCTCCACCTTTCCTTGGCTTGCTCCACCTTTCTCTGTCTTGCTCCACCTTTCCCTGGCTTGATTTACATTTCTCTGGCTTGCTCTACCTTTTTCTGGTTTGCTCCATCTTACTATGGCTTGCTCCACCTTTCTTTGGCCTACTCCCAAACCACTTTTTCCCATCTGACCTTTTGTGACTCGTACTATGGGTTGTCAACATTGGCGACACACAGTAGAATACTTTGGTCATGGTCAGTGACATATGCCTTCTTCGTTTGTCATTATGCATGGTGGCAACACAGTGCCACTTTATATTCAATGTCTTTGTACTTGCTAGTCGATAACTAGTATTCCCCTTTCATTGTTCACCCCGCTGACCATTTGTGACTCATGTTATGAGTTGTCAACATTGACCCAATATAGTTAAACTCTTTGGTCATGATACGTGACATGTGCCTTCTTTGGTTTTTCATTGTACATTGTAACCACACCAGGCTACTACTTATTGAAGGTCTTTGTACACGCTAATAGATAAGTAGTATTCTCAAACCATAGTTTATCCCTCTGACCATTTGTGACTTGTGTTATGAGTTGTCAACATTGACCACACATTGTTAAACTCTCTGTTCATGATAAGTGCCATATGACTATCCCGGTTGATCATTGTGCATGGTAGCCACACCGTGCCACTACTTATTGGAGATCATTGTACTATCTAGATGATGAATAGTATTCCCAATTCATTGCTTCCCCCTCTAACCATTTGTAACTCGTATTTGGGTCGTCAACGTTGGTCACATATAGCGAAATCATATGGTCATGGTCAGTGTCATGTACCTAGTTTGGTTGGTCACTGTGCATGGTAGCCACACCTTGCCACTTCTTATTGAAGGTATTTGTACTTGCAAGTTGAAACTGGTACCTCCAAACCATTCTATCCCCCTCTGACCATTTGTGACTCGTGTTATGAGTTGTCAATATTGACCACACATATTGAAATTATTTGGTCATGATCAGTGACATATGCCTACTTTGGTTGGTCATTGTGCATGGTCGCCACTCTGTGCCACTACTTATTGAAGGACTTTGTACCTGTAAGTTGATAACTAGTATTGCTTAACCATTGTTTCCCCCTATTACCATTTATGACTTGTTATAAGTTGTCAACAAGTCCACACACAGTGAAATTCTTTTGGTCATGGTCAGTGAGATATGCCTCCTTTGGTTGGTCATTATTCATGGTAGAAACATTGTGCCACTACAAAATGAAAGGTCTTTGTACTTGCTAGATGAAATCTGGTGTTTTCAAACCATTGTTTCCCCATGTGACCATTTTTGACTCATATTATGGATTCGCACTGTTGACCACACAGAGTGGAATTCATTGTACATGGTAGCCACACTGTGCCACTACTAACTTAAGGTATTTGTACTTGCTAGTTTATAACTAGTATTCCCAAACCATTGATTCCCCCTCTTACCGTTTGTCACTCGTGTCATGAGTTGTGAACGTTGGTCACACATTGTGAAACTCTTTTGTCATGGTCAGTGATGTATGCCTACTTTGGTTGGTCATTGTGCATGGTAGCCACACCGGACCACTACTTATTGAAGGTCTTTGTACTTACTGGTTGATAACTAGTATTTCCAAACCATTGTTTCCCTTCTGACCATTTGGGACTTGTTTTATAAGTTTTCCACGTTGACAACACACAGTGGAATTCTTTGGTCATAGTAAGTGGCATATGCCTACTTTGGTTGGTCATTGTGCATGGTGTTCACAGCCTGCCACTACTTATTGAAGGTTTTTGTACTTGCTAGTTCATAAGTAGTGTTTCCAGACCATTGTTTCCCCTTCTGACCATTTGTGACTTGTGTTTTGGGTTGTGAAAGTTTGCCACACATAGTGGAATTCTTTGGTCATGGTCACTGACATAGCCGCATTGTGCCACTACTCATTGAAGGTTTTTGTACTTGATAGTTGATAACTAGTATTCCCAAACCATTTTTTCCCCTCATACCATTTGTGACCTGTATCATGATTTGTTAACATTAACCACACACAGTGGAATTCGTTCTTCATGATCAGTGACATATGCAAACTTTTGTTGGTCATTGTGCATGGTAGCCACACAGTGCTACTACTTATGGAAGGTCTTTGTACTAGCTAGTTGACAACTAGTATTCCCAAGCCATTTGTTCTCCCTCTGACCATTTGTGACTTGTATTATGATTTGTGAAAGCCAAACACACATCGTAATATTCTTTTGCCATGATCAGTGACATATGACTCATTTGGTTGGTCATTGTGCATAGTAGCCACACCGTGCCTCTACTTGTTAATGGTCTTTGTACTTGCTAGTCGATACCTAGTATTCCCAAGCCATTGTTTCTCCATCTAGCCATTTGTGCCTCATATTATGAGTTTTGAAAGTTGGCCACACATAGTGAAATTCTGTGGTCATGGTCAGTGACATACGCCTAATTTTGTTGGTCATTGTGCATGGTAGCCACACCGTGCGACTACTTATTGATTGTCTTTGTACTTGCTAGACGATACCTAGTGTTTCCAAACCATTATTTTCCCCTCTGACCATTTGTGACTCATATAATGAGTTGTCAACATTTACCCATCGTGAAATTCTTTGGTCATGTTCAGTGTCATATGCCTACTTTGGTTGGTCATTGTGCATGGTATCTCCACCGTGCCACTACTTATTGAATGTTTGCTTACTTGCTAGTCGATACCAAGTATTCTCAAATTATTCTTTCTTCCTCTGACCATTTGTGACTCGCGTTATGAGTCGTCAACGTTGACCACACACAGTGGAGTTCTTTTTTCATACTCAGTGACATATGCCTACTTTGGCTGGTCATTGTGCCTGGTATCCACAGCCTGCCACTACTTATTGAAGGTGTTTATACTTTCTAGTTGATAACTGGTGTTTCCAAACCACTCTTTCCCCCTCTGACCATTTGTGACTTGTGTTATGGGTTGTGAACATTGACCACACATAGTGGAATTCTTTGGTCATGGTCAGTGACACATGCCTACTTTGGTTGGTCATTGTGCATGGTATCCACAGCGTGCGACTACTTGTTGAAGATATTTGTACTTCCAAGACGATACCTAGTATTCCCAAACCATTGTTTCCCCCTCTGACCATTCGTGACTCGTGTTATGTGCTGTCACTGTTGACCACACATATTAGAATTCTCTGGTCATGGTCAGAGATAAATTCCTCCTTTGGTTGTTCATCGTGCATGGTAGTCACACCATGCCACTACTTATTAAAGGTCTTTGTACTTGTCAATCGATGCCTAGTGTTTCCAAACCATTGTTT
Organism: Penium margaritaceum; assembly: GCA_023375785.1. Taxonomy (NCBI): domain Eukaryota; kingdom Viridiplantae; phylum Streptophyta; class Zygnematophyceae; order Desmidiales; family Peniaceae; genus Penium; species Penium margaritaceum. The sequence goes on from SZWC01007558.1 coordinate 123,123, forward strand.
CTCCCTCTGACCATTTGTGACTTGTGTTATGAGTTCTCAACGTTGACCCCCCACAGTGGAACTCTTTGGTCATGGTCAGTCACATATGTCTAATTTGGTTGGTGATTGTGCATGGTAGCCACAGCGTTCCACTACTTCTAGACGATCTTTGTACTTTCTAGTTGATATCTAGTATTCCCAAACCATTTTTTCCCCCTCTGACCATTTGTGACTCGTACTATGAGTTGTCAACGTTAACCACACATTGCAGAATTTTTCGTTCATTATCAGTAAAAGATGCATGCTTTTGATGGTCATTGTACATGGTAGCCACACCGTGCCACTATGTATGGGAGGTCTTTGTGCTAGAAAGTTGATAACTAGTATTCCCAGACCATTGTTTCTCCCTCTGATGATTTGTGACTTGTATTATGAGCTGTGAATGTCAACCACATGTAGTAAAATTCTTTGGTCATGATCAGTGGCATATGCCTACTTTGGTTGGTAATTGTGCATGGCAGACACACCATGCCTTCACTTATTGAGGGTCTTTGTACTTGCTAGTTGATACCTGGTATTCCCAAACCATTGTTTCACCCTCTGACCATTTGTGACTCACATTATGAGTTGTAAACGTTGGCCACACATAGTGAAATTTGTTGGTCATGGCCAGTGACATATGCCCAATTTGGTTGGTCCTTATGCATGGTACCCACACCGTGCCACTACTTATTGAAGGTCTTTATACTTGCTAGGCAATACATCATATTCCCAAATCATAGTTTCCCCCTATGACCATTGGTGACTTGTGTTCTGAATTGTCAACATTGACCAAACACATTGGAATTCTTTGGTCATAGTCGGTGACATATGCCTTCTTTGGTTGGTCATTGTGCATGGTAACCACACCGTACCGCTACTTATTGAACTTCTTTGTACTTGCTCATCAATAACTAGTATTGCAAAACCATTGCTTTCCCCCTCTGACCAGTTGTGACTCATATAAAGAATTGTCAACGTTGACTACACATAGTGAAATTCGTTGGTCATGGTCAGTCACATATGCCTACTTTGGTTGGTCGTTGTGCATGCTAGACACATCGTGCCACTACTTATGAAAGGTCTTTGTACTTGCCAGTCAATAAATAGTATTCTCAAACTATTGTTCCCCCCTCTGCTCATTTGTGATTTGTGTCATGAGTTTGCATCGTGGACCACCCATAGTGAAATTCTTTGGTCATGGTCCGTGACATATGCCTACTTTGGCCGGTCACTGTGCACAGTAGCCACACCGCGTCACTCCCTATTGAAGGTCTTTGTACATGATAGTCAATAACTAGTATTCCCAAACCATTGTTGCCCCCTCTGACCAATTCTGACTTGTATTACGAGTCGTAAACGTTGACCACCCATAGTGAAGTTATTTGGTCATGGTTAGTGACATATGTCTACTTTGGTTGGTCATTGTGCATGGTAGCCACACCATGCCACTACTTATTGAAGGTCTTTGTACTTGCTATTTGATAACTAGTATTCCCAACCATTGTTTCCCCTTCTGACCATTTGTGACTTGTATTATGAGTTGTTAATGTTGACCACACATAGTGAAATTCTTGGGTCATGGTCAGTGACATATGCATACTTTGGTTGGCCATTGTGCATGGTAGCCACACGGTGCCACTACTTATTAAAGGTCTCTGTACTTGCTATTTGATAACTAGTATCCCCAAACCATTGTTTCCCCCTCTGACCATCTGAGACTTGTAGGGCGTAAGTAGGGCGCAAGTAGGGAGAGACTAGGGCACAAGTAGGGCGTAGCTAGTACCCAAGTGAGGCGTAACTAGTGTGCAATTAGGGCACAACTAGGGTGCAACTAGGGCGCAACTAGGGCACAACTAAGACGTAAGTAGGACGCACGTAGGACATAAGTAGGGTGAAATCAGGAAGCAACTAGGGTGTAACTAGGGTGCAACTAGGGCGTGGCTAGTGTCCAAAAGGGGCAAAACTAGGGCGCAACTAGGGTACAACTAGGGCGTAACTAGGGCGGAAGTAGGGCGTAACTAGGGAGTAAGTAGGGTGCAAGTAGGGCGCAAGTAGGGCGCAAGAATGGCATAACTAGTGCGCAAATAGAGCGCAACTAGGGCACAAGTAGGGCGTAAGTAAGACGCAAGTAGGGCACAACTAGGACGCAACTAGGATACAACCAAGGTGCAAGTATGAAGCAAGTAGGGCGCAAGTAGGGCGCAAGTAGGGCGCAAGTAGGGTACAACTAGAACGCAACTAGGACGTAACTAGGGCACAAGTAGGTCGCAAGTAGGGTACAAGTAGGGTACAACTAGGATGTAACTACGGCGCAACTAGGGCGCAAGTAGGGTGTAAGTAGGGTGCAAGTAGGACGCAACTAGGGTGCAACTAGGGCGTAAGTAGAGCGCAAGCAGGGTATAAGTAGGACGCAACTAGGGTGCAAATAGGGCGCAAGTAGGTCGCAACTAGGATGTAACTAGGGTGGAACTAGGACGTATCTAGTACCCAACTGAGGCACAACTATGGTGCAACTAGGGCGTAACTAGGGCACAACTAGGGCGTAAGTAGTGCGCAACCAGGGCACAACTAGGGTGTAACAAGGGTGTAACTAGGGCGAAAGTAGGACACAAGTAGGGTGCAACTAGGGCGCAACTAGGGTGCAAGTAGGGAGCAAGTAGGGCACAAGTAGGGTGCAATAAGGGCGTAACTAGGGGGCAACTAGGGCGCAATTAGGGTACAAGCATGGCACAAGTAGGGCGCAATTAGGATGAAAGTAGGTTGTTACCAAGGCACAAGTAGGGCGCAAGTAGGGCGCAAGTACGACGCAACTCGGACGCAAATAGGACGTAAGTAGGACGCAGGTAGGGTGCAACTAGGACATAACTAGGATGTAACTAGGAAGAATCTAGGGAGTAGCTAGTGCCCAACTAAGGCGCAACTAGGGCGCAACTAGGGCGCAAGTCGGGCGCAACTAGGGTGCAAGTAGGATGCAACCAGAGCGTAAGTATGACACAAGTAGAGTGCAACTAGGGTACAACTAGGGCGCAATTAGGACGCAACTAGGGCATAGCTAGTGCCCAACTGAGGCACAACTAGGCTACAACTAGGGCGCAACTTGGGCGTACTTAGGGGATAAGTAGGACGCAATTAGGGCGCAAGTAGGGTATTACTAGGGTGCAACTGGTGTACAACTAGGGCGCAACTATGACGCAAGAAGGGCACAAGTAGGGTGCAAGTAGGACACATGTAGGGCCCAACTAGGGTGTAACTAGGGCACAACTACGGTGCAAGTAGGACGTAAGCAGGTTGCAAGTAGGGTGCAACTAGGGTGCAACTAGGGCGTAACTACGACGCAAGTAGGTAGCAAGTATGGTGCAACTAGGGTACAACTAGAGCACAACTAGGGCACAACTAGGATGCAACTAGGGCGTAGCTAGTGTTGGAGTGATGCTCCTGACCATGGCAGGAGTGACTCCAAAAAGGAACACCAAAAAGACAAGCCTTAGTGGCTTAGTGGTTAATGGTTTCCACCTCTATAGGCAGGGGCCCGGGTTGAAGGGAGGTGGAAAACAGATGCCAGGAAGCTAGCTCAACCTCTAGAGTTCCTCTTTAAGTTTCTAGAAGGCCAGGTGAGGGTCCAGGAAGGTGGCACACCTTCTAGAAGGGGTGACTTGTCCTACAA
>SZWC01007559.1:9898-37297 GCA_023375785.1 Penium margaritaceum
AACTAGGGCGCAACTAGGGCGCAACAAAGGCGCAACGAGGGCGCAACTAGGGCGTAATGAAGGCGCAACGAGGGCACAACTAGGGCGCAACCAGTGTGCAACTAGGGCGCAACTAGATTGTAACTAGGGCGCATTTAGGGTGCAACTAGGGCCCAACTAGGGCACCACTAGGGCATAACTAGGACGCAACTAGGTCGCAATTTGGGCGCAACTAGGGCGCAACTAGGGCACAACTAGGGTGCAACTAGGGCACAACTAGGGTGCAAGAAGTGTGCAAGTTGGGCGCAACTAAGGCACAACTAAGGCGCAACTAGCGCGCAAGTAGGGCACAAGTAGGACGCAACTAGGGCGCAATTAGGACACAACTAGGATGTAACTAGTGTCCAACTTAGGCACAACTAGGGCACAAGAAGGGTGCCAGTGGGGTGCAAGTAGGGTACAATATGGGCGTAAATAGGGTGCAACTAGAGCGCAACTAGGGCGCAAAAAGGGTGTTACTAGGTCGAGCCTAGGGTGAGACTAGGGCACGACTAGGTCGCAACTAGGGTGCACCTAGGGCGTAACTAGGGCGCAACTAGGGTGCAACTAGGGCGCAACTAGGGCACAACTAGGGCACAACTAGGGCGCAACTAGGGCGCAACTAGGGCGCAACTAGGGCACAACTAGGGCGCAACAAGGGTGCAACGAGAGCGCAAGTAGGGCGCAAGTAGGGCGCATGTAGGGCGCAACTACAGCACAAGTGGGGCAAAACTAGGGCGTAACAAGGGCGCAACTAGGGCGCAACTTGAGCGCAACGAGGGCGCAACGAGGGCACAATGAGGGCGCAATGAGGGTGCAACAAGGACGCAACTAGGGTGCATCTAGGGCGCAACTAGGGTTCAACTAGGGCGCAACTAGGGCGCAACTAGGGCGCGACTGTGGCGCGACTAGAGCGTGACTAGGGCGCGTCTAGGGCGCAACTTGGACGCAACTACGGCGCAACTAGGGTGCAACTAAGGCGTAACTAGGGTGCAACTAGGGTGCAATAAGGGCGCAACAGGGGGCAACTAGGGCGCAACTAGGGCTCAACTTGGGCGCAACGAGGGTGCAACTAGGGCACAATGAGGGCGCAACTAGGGCGCAGCTAGGGCGCAACTAGGGCGCAACTACGGCGCAACTAGGGTGCAACTAAGGCGTAACTAGGGTGCAACTAGGGTGCAATAAGGGCGCAACAGGGGGCAACTAGGGCGCAACTAGGGCTCAACTTGGGCGCAACGAGGGTGCAACTAGGGCACAATGAGGGCGCAACTAGGGCGCAGCTAGGGCGCAACTAGGGCGCAACTACGGTGCAACTAGGGCACAACTAGGGCGGAACTAGGACGCAACTAGGGAGCAATTCGAGCGCAACTAGGGCGCAACTAGGGCGCAACTAGGGCATACGTAGGGCGCAAGTAGGGTGTAACTACGACACAACTAAGGCGCAACTAGGGCGGAACAAGGGCGCAACTAGGGCGGAACTAGGGTGCAACTAGAGCGCAAGCAGGGCACAACTAGGGCGCAACTAGGACGCAACTTGGGCGCAACTAGAGCGCAACTAGGGCGCAACTAGGGCGCAACTAGGGCGCAACAAGGGCGCAACAAGGACGCAACTAGGGTCTGACGAGGGCGCAACGAGGGCGCAACTAGGACGCAACTAGGGTACAACTAGGGGGCAACTAGGGTGTAACTAGGGCGCATCTAGGGTGCAACTAGGGCGCACTTAGGGCACAACTAGGGCACAACTAGACGCAACTAGGTCGCAACTAGGGCGCAACTAGGGCACATCTAGGGTGAAACTAGGGCGCAACCGGGGCGCAACCAGGGTGCAACTAGGGTGCAACTAGGGCACAACAAGGGCGCAACTAGGGTGCAACTAGGGTGCAACTAGTGTGCAAGTTGGGCGCAACTAAGGCGCAACTAAGGCGCAACTAGCGCGCAAGTAAGGCACAAATTGGTCGCAACTAGGGTGTACCTTGTGCGCAACTAAGGCACAACTAGGGCGCAAGAAGATTGCTAGAAGGGCGAAAGTAGGGTGCAATAAGGGCGCAAATAGGGTGCAACTAGAGGGCAACTACGGCGCAATCAGGGCGCAACTAGGTCGTGACTAGGGCGGGACTAGGGCGCGACTAGGGCGCAACTAGGACGCAACTAGGGTGCAACTAGGACGCAACTAGGGTACAACTAGTGCGCAACTAGGGTGCAACTAGGACGCAACTAGGGCGCAACTAGGGCGCAACTTGGGCGCAACTAGGGCGCAACAAGGGTGCAACTAGAGCGCAAGTAGGGCGCAAGTAGGGCGCAAGCAGGGTGCAACTACGGGACAAGTGGGGCACAACTAGGGCGTAACAAGGGCGCAACTAGGACGCAACTTGAGTGCAACGAGGGGGCAACGAGGGCGCAACAAGGGCGCAACAAGGGTGCAACAAGGGCGCAACTAGGGCGCAACTAGGGCGCAACTAGGGTGAAACTAGGGTGCAACTAGGGCACAACTAAGGCGCGACTATGGCGCGACTAGAGTGCGACTAGGGCGCAACTAGGGCGCGACTTGGATGCAACTATGGCGCAACTAGGGCGCAACTAGGGCGCAACTAGGGCGCAATAAGGGCGCAACTGGGGGCAACTAGGGTGCAACTAGGGCGCAACTTGGGCGCAACTAGGGCGCAACTATGGCACAATTAGGCCGCAACCAGGGCGCTACGAGGACGCACCTAGGGCGCAACTAGGGCGCAACTAGGGCGAAACTAAGGCGCAACTAGGGCGCAAAAAGGGCACAAGTAGGACGTAACCTGGGCGCAACTAGGGTACAACTAGGGCGTAGCTAGTGCCCAACTGAGGCGCAACTAGGGCGCAACTAGGGTGTAACTAGGGTGCAACTAGGGCGCAACCGGGGCGCAACCAGGGGGCAACTACGGCGCATTAGGGCACAAGTAGGGCGCAACTAGGGCGCAACTAGGGTGCAACTAGTGTGCAAGTTTGGCGCAACTAAGGCGCAACTAAGGCGTAACTAGCACCCAAGGAGGGCACAAGTAGGACGCAGCTAGGGCGCAACTAGGGCACAACTAGGGCGTAGCTAGTGCCCAACTAAGGCACAACTAGGGCACAAGTAGGGTGCCACTAGGGTGCAAGTAGGGTGCAACAAGGGCGCAAACATGGTGCGACTAGGGCGCGACTAGGGCGCAACTAGGATGCGACTAGGGCGCGGCTAGGACGCAACTAGAATGTAACTGGGGCGCAACTAGGGCGCAACTAGGGCGCAACTAGGGCGCAACTAGGGTGTAACTGGGGCGCAACTGGGGCGCAACTAGGGCGCAACTAGGGCGCAACTAGGGCGCAACTAGGGCGCAACTAGGGTGCAACTACGGTGCATCTACGGCGCAAGTACGGCGCAAGTAGGGCGCGAGTAGGCCTGGCCTACGTTTGTGTGACCCGGTTTTGGTTTATGTGTCCCGGTTTTGGTTTCTGTGACCCAGCTTTGGTTTCTGTGACCCGGCTTTGCTTTCTGTGACCGGCTTTGGTTTCAGTGACCAGGCTTTGGTTTCTCAGATACGGCTCTGGTTTCTATGACCTGGCTTTGGCTTTTGTGACCCGGCTTTGGTTTATGTGACCTGGCGTTGGTTTCTGTGACCCGGCTTTGGGTTTTGTGACCGAGCTTTGGTTTTTGGGACCCGGCTTTGGGTTTTGTGACCCGGCTTTGGTTTTTGTGACCCGGCTTTCATTTGTGTGACCTGGCTCTGGCTTCTGTGACCCGGCTTTGTGTGACCCAGCTTTGGTTTCTGTGACCGAGCTGTGGTTTCTGTACTCCGGCGTTGGTTTCTGTGACCCGGCTTTGGTTTCTGTGATATGACTTTGGTTTCTGTGACCCGGCTTTTGTTTTTGTGACCCGGCTTTGGTTTCTGTGGCCCAGCTTTGGTTTATGTGATCCGGCTTTGGTTTATCCAGCTTTGGTATCTTTGGTCTGGCTTTGGTTTCTGTGACTCGTCTTTGGTTTCTACGACCCGGATTTTGTTTTTGTGACCCAGTTTGATTTCCATGACCCGGCTTTGGTTTGGGACTGGGACAAGAACTGGGACTGGGACTGGGACTGGGACTGGGACTGGGACTGGGACTGGGACTGGGACTGGGACTGGGACTGGGACTGGGACTGGGACTGGGACTGGGAGTGGGACTGGGACTGGGACTAGGACTGGGACTGAGACTGGGACTGGGACAGGGACTATGACTGGAACTGGAACTGGGACTGGGATTGGGACTGGGACTAGGACTGGGAGTGGGACTGGGACTGGGACTGGGACTGAGACTGGGACTAGGACTAGGACTGGGACTGGGACGGGGACTGGGACTGGGACTGGGACTGGGACTGAGACTGGGACTAGGACTAGGACTGGGACTGGGACGGGGACTGGGACTGGGACTGGGACTGGGACTGAGACTGGGACTAGGACTAGGACTGGGACTGGGACGGGGACTGGGACTGGGACTGGGACTGGGACTGAGACTGGGACTAGGACTAGGACTGGGACTGGGACGGGGACTGGGACTGGGACTGGGACTGGGACTGAGACTGGGACTAGGACTAGGACTGGGACTGGGACGGGGACTGGGACTGGGACTGGGACTGGGACTGAGACTGGGACTAGGACTAGGACTGGGACTGGGACGGGGACTGGGACTGGGACTGGGACTGGGACTGAGACTGGGACTAGGACTAGGACTGGGACTGGGACGGGGACTGGGACTGGGACTGGGACTGGGACTGAGACTGGGACTAGGACTAGGACTGGGACTGGGACGGGGACTGGGACTGGGACTGGGACTGGGACTGAGACTGGGACTAGGACTAGGACTGGGACTGGGACGGGGACTGGGACTGGGACTGGGACTGGGACTGAGACTGGGACTAGGACTAGGACTGGGACTGGGACGGGGACTGGGACTGGGACTGGGACTGGGACTGAGACTGGGACTAGGACTAGGACTGGGACTGGGACGGGGACTGGGACTGGGACTGGGACTGGGACTGAGACTGGGACTAGGACTAGGACTGGGACTGGGACGGGGACTGGGACTGGGACTGGGACTGGGACTGAGACTGGGACTAGGACTAGGACTGGGACTGGGACGGGGACTGGGACTGGGACTGGGACTGGGACTGAGACTGGGACTAGGACTAGGACTGGGACTGGGACGGGGACTGGGACTGGGACTGGGACTGGGACTGAGACTGGGACTAGGACTAGGACTGGGACTGGGACGGGGACTGGGACTGGGACTGGGACTGGGACTGAGACTGGGACTAGGACTAGGACTGGGACTGGGACGGGGACTGGGACTGGGACTGGGACTGGGACTGAGACTGGGACTAGGACTAGGACTGGGACTGGGACGGGGACTGGGACTGGGACTGGGACTGGGACTGAGACTGGGACTAGGACTAGGACTGGGACTGGGACGGGGACTGGGACTGGGACTGGGACTGGGACTGAGACTGGGACTAGGACTAGGACTGGGACTGGGACGGGGACTGGGACTGGGACTGGGACTGGGACTGAGACTGGGACTAGGACTAGGACTGGGACTGGGACGGGGACTGGGACTGGGACTGGGACTGGGACTGAGACTGGGACTAGGACTAGGACTGGGACTGGGACGGGGACTGGGACTGGGACTGGGACTGGGACTGAGACTGGGACTAGGACTAGGACTGGGACTGGGACGGGGACTGGGACTGGGACTGGGACTGGGACTGAGACTGGGACTAGGACTAGGACTGGGACTGGGACGGGGACTGGGACTGGGACTGGGACTGGGACTGAGACTGGGACTAGGACTAGGACTGGGACTGGGACGGGGACTGGGACTGGGACTGGGACTGGGACTGAGACTGGGACTAGGACTAGGACTGGGACTGGGACGGGGACTGGGACTGGGACTGGGACTGGGACTGAGACTGGGACTAGGACTAGGACTGGGACTGGGACGGGGACTGGGACTGGGACTGGGACTGGGACTGAGACTGGGACTAGGACTAGGACTGGGACTGGGACGGGGACTGGGACTGGGACTGGGACTGGGACTGAGACTGGGACTAGGACTAGGACTGGGACTGGGACGGGGACTGGGACTGGGACTGGGACTGGGACTGAGACTGGGACTAGGACTAGGACTGGGACTGGGACGGGGACTGGGACTGGGACTGGGACTGGGACTGAGACTGGGACTAGGACTAGGACTGGGACTGGGACGGGGACTGGGACTGGGACTGGGACTGGGACTGAGACTGGGACTAGGACTAGGACTGGGACTGGGACGGGGACTGGGACTGGGACTGGGACTGGGACTGAGACTGGGACTAGGACTAGGACTGGGACTGGGACGGGGACTGGGACTGGGACTGGGACTGGGACTGAGACTGGGACTAGGACTAGGACTGGGACTGGGACGGGGACTGGGACTGGGACTGGGACTGGGACTGAGACTGGGACTAGGACTAGGACTGGGACTGGGACGGGGACTGGGACTGGGACTGGGACTGGGACTGAGACTGGGACTAGGACTGGGACTGGGACTGGGACTAGGACTGGGACTGGGACTTGGACTGGGACTGGGACTGGGAGTGTGACTGGGACTGGGACTAGGACTGGGACTGGGACTTGGACTGGGACTGGGACGGGTACGAGGACAGGGACTGTGATGGGACTGGGAGTTGGACTGGGGTTGGGATTGGGACTGGGAGTGGGACAGGGACTGGGATTGGGACTGGGATTGGGACTGGGACTGGGATTGGGACGGGGACTGGGATTGGGACTAGGACGCTGACTTAGACAAGGATTTGGAATAGGACTGGGACCGGGACTGGGACTAGGACTGGGACTGGGACTTGGACTAGGAATGAGACTGGGACTGGGACTGTTGGAAAATGGACAACCGTCAGATCATCTTGATCCACTGCTATACTGGGCTCGGCATAACATCAACAAAAAGAAAAACAAGAGGGTCAAGAGTGAGATCGTCATCACTCTCTCGACCCCCCTATGGCGGGGCATGGTATGGCTGTGGGCAGGCCTCTTTAGGCGTCCCACTGATCCATCCATCCGTGGCCCTACTCCCTCTACTCATCCCATTGGAGCTCCGGAGAGTTCACGGTATATCTCTACCGGCAGTCATATGTATCCGCAAGTTTTGGACCAACAGGATGTGTGGTCCGGGAAACGAGGCCAGAGTGCAAGCGTGAGCTCCTATCGACTTTGATGCTTTTGACGTGGCATGGACCAAGTAACCGCTGAAGATATTCCTCTTTCTAAAAGTGGATCCTGTGGTCAGGTATCCTACGAGGGCGTTTTGGATTGATCAGCACTGTTGGTGTCGAGAGATACGATCGGACCATCATCGTGAGCCAAAAACCTGAGCCAGATTGATGGTCACGAAGAAGCTACTGCAGATCTGGACGATCTCGTCCGTGGATCGCACCGAGGGCGCTGGGCATCCGCCAACCTCGGTTTGCCGATGATCGGAGATCATCGAGCGGTGTCCGGAAGATCCTGTGAAGACACAAGGAGACCGGACTGAGTCAACACTTGTACTTTTTTTCTACTAGCTTGTGTAGGCAGATAAGTAGCTGTAGGTTTGTATTTCCTATTACTTTGTCTGTGTGTAACCATTTCGAGCAAGCTTGGTACCGTTGGAAAGCTTGTGAGATGAGTTGTGTATCTGTGCCTTCAGTTCATACTCTTGAATCTCACAGTCAGTGACATTGCCAAGGCAAGAGTGAATGTGTGTGTTTAAGTGGTTATCCTTAACTGTGAAGTCATCACCAAAGAATCCAGCACAGTACCAGAAAGTGGAACCATCAAAGTACCTCATCTGAAGATTCCTAAAGATTCTGCTTATGTAAAATCCAACATTTGGTATCAGAGCTGGTGGCATCTTCATATCTACGCAACCATGGCGGCAACAATCAACAATAGAGATCATTTCAAAGTGGCGCCGTTCGACGGCGATGACTACCATACCTTCACTTTCAACATTGAGATGATATTCCTGAACAAGGGACTATGGGGCGTCGTCTGCGATCCACCTACTGACATATTACCTGCAGGAGCGTCACCTGAAGAACAAGTCAGCTGGAAACGGCGCTGTGATCAGGCCTTCTCAATCCTGGCGCTGAATCTAACTGAGCGACTCAAGTTCATCATTCGAGAAAACAATCCAACCAACTGTCCAAGGAAAGCCTGGAAGGCTCTGAAGAGTCGCTATGAAAGGACAAGCGATGTTGAGTTGGGAAGCCTACTAACAGAATTCCATACTCAACAAATGGAAGCGGGAACACGCCTGGAAGACCATGTGTCCCACTTCAAACATCTAGCCAGCCGTATTTCATCAATGGGATAAGTCATTTCTGAAAGAGTTCTGGTACTAACACTCTTTCGTGGACTACCTGCCAGATTCAAAGATACCATCAACTGACTTCAGACTTTCCAGAAACAGGGGAAGACCTTTAACGCCCAACTTGCGGAGCTCCGGAAAACATAACAGCTTTCAGGATGAGATCCACGTGGTGCGGTCCCAATGTTTTTCTGATCGTCTTTAGTGGTTCACGTCTACTGTTTTGGGCGAATCTGAGACTGAGCGTGAGCTTTCTGGTTGCCTCACGCTATGTGAGCAGGAATTTAGAGACAGTCCGTTTGCGAAGGGAATAACGTCGTTTTACGTTAGTGCTTGAACATGGACATGATCACAACATTTATAGGACTAGTCATGAGCTTTCCAACGCACCAAACTGCACGCAATTCCGCCAAGCGTAGCTCAAGTTATGCTTGCCAAAGCGTAAGTCTCACCCACCACAGAAGCCTGACGCCGCCACTCGTCGTGGCGCCTTCATTCACGTGCGAAGCGCCTTTCCCAAGGCGCATGTCCCATTGCACATGGTGTATGGGTCCCCTGCACTGTTTCCACGCATCCTACCCACTTTTGGGTCGTGTTTGATGATGGGGTGTGACGAGGTTCGAAACCTGTCCGCGGACCTGCAGTCAGAATTTTGACAAAGTCCCCAAGTAACAAAACGTACTTCTGAGTTTCGGACGTCGTGCCAGGATTTTGGCCAAGTCCCTCGGTAACAACCTGCACTGCTGGATCCAGTGGATGATCCGCCGGATCAGGTGGATCATCCACCGGACGCCTCGGCAGGACTATCGGAGCATTTTCTCCAGATGGTATTTTTGTGACTCGGTCCGGTCGATTATTGACCGGATTTCGAGTCGCAGCCGGCTCCCAGAGCCGTTGCGCATACCCCAACTTTGGAAGGCCATATCTCCCTGGATACTTGTCCGATTCCGGCGAAACCACTTCCACCGGATTCAGCAACTCATCAAATTTCAGATGCAATCCTACATTTTAGGATCCGAGGAAATGTCGAGTCGCCAGATCCGCCGGAGCGGAATTTCCATTTTCTGGCGGCTCGTCAGCGCCTCCCGGCACCGCACTTGGGCATGCGGAGGGGAAATTATTCAACATTCTCCCCCTTGCACCTTCCATGCCCGCTGCTCCTGCTTGCTCTCACTCATCTTCCGCTGCGTCCTCCAGCCTATCATAGCTGGTCATCCCAAGTCCGGCCACGCTCATCGCGTGCCGGTTTGCGGGTTGCGCTTTGGTCAAGCAATCCGCAAGCATGCTGTGCGTGCTGCAGTGCTGCAGCACCACCTGCCCCTTCTCGACCATGTCACGTGCGTAGTGATAACGCACGTCAATGTACTTCGTCCTCCTGTGCTGCGTCGGGTTGTTGGTCAGTGAGATGGAGCCGGTGTTTTCCTCGTGCACCAGCGTAGGCTCCTGCTGCGGCACGCCCAGCTCTCCCAGCAACCTGCGGAGCCACACCGCCTCCTTGACCGCCTTGGCCAGTGCGATGTACTCAGCTTCCACTGTGGAGGTGGCAACGTAGTCCTGCTTCCTGTTGCACCACGAGAACGTTGCACCAGCCAGGAAGAACACGTAGCCGGATGTGGACTTCCGCTTGTCCACATCGCCAGCGTAGTCTGCGTCCGTGTAGCAGACCAGACGCAAAGGGTCCGCCCGCCCTTTGCCCTCGAACCTCAGGCGCGCGTGCCGCGTCGCTTGCAGGTAGCGGAGGATGCGCTTGACCGCCTGCCAGTGTAGTGGCCCTGGATCGGCCACGTACGTGCTCACTTGGCCCACCGCGTAGGCCAGGTATGGTCGAGTCGCCACCATGGCGTACATGAGGCTGTCCACCGCATATTGGTAAGGCACCCCTGCCATATCCTCCCGCTCTTCTTTTGTTTGCGGCGCCATTGCCGCACTCAGTTCATAGGTCGTGGAGACAGGACTGTGAACTGGTTTGCAGTCCTCCATGCCGTACCGCTTCAGTACCTCGGCCACGTATTTGGCCTGCCCCAGCTCAAGCGTGCGCGCCCTCTGGTTCCGCGTAATGCTCACCCCGAGGTAGAACTCCAGCTCCCCCATGTCCGACATATAGAACCTGCTACTCAGCTGCTCTTTCAGCTGTTGTAGGCTCGGCAGGTCTGAGGAGCATAAAATCAGATCATCCACGTAGAGTGCGACAATCAGATGGATGTTCTTGCTGCGCCGCATGTACACACTATGATCTGCTTCACAACGCTTGAAGCCGAGTTGTGCCATGATGCTGTCCATCTATTGGTACCAGCATCGGGGCAATTGTTTTACCCCGTACAAGGACTTCCACAGCTTGCACACCTTGCCCTCCGGCGCCTCCACCCCCTCCGGCACCTCCATGTAGATTTCCTTGTCGATGATGCCGTTGAGGAAGGCCGTCTTTACGTCCATTTGGTGGAGCTCCATGTCCTTCGCGGCAGCCACCGCAAGGATCGCCCGGATGCTTGTGAACTTGGCAACGGGGGGGAACGTCTCATCGTAGTGCTTGCCCTTATGCTGTGCGTACCCCTTCGCCACGAGCCGCGCCTTGTACTTGTCAACCACACCTTCCTTTGTGAACTTGGTCTTGAAGACCCACTTGGAGCCGATGACCTTGGAGTCTTTCGGCCTGTCAACCAGCAGCCACGTGTCGTTTTCTACAATTGACGCCAACTCCGACTTGATGGCAGCGTCCCACTGCTTTCCCTCGGGCCGCACAAGCGCCTCTTACACGGTCGTCGGCTCCGTTGATGCAGCCAGCATGCACCGCGTCATGCCAACCCATCGACCGGTGCCTGCGTCGAAACGGTTCCTCGCTCTCCACTGCCTCCCGCTGTGGCGCGGCAGTCTTGGCGGCGTCTTGTCACTCTGCTGCGATCCTTCTGACTCAGCTTGCTCCAGTGAATCATCGACCGGACGGCTTCCCGAGGATTCTTCCCGCTCCGGTGAACCATCAACCGGACAAGCGGCGCGTCCGGAGGATTTTTCGCCGACGCCCGACGCGAACTCCGCCGAGAGTGCGCACTTCAGCACCCGCGGTGCCTCCTTCGATGGATCATTCCGCTGGATCTCCAGCCCAGCTGCATCATCGTCGGAGTCCTCCGCGTCGGCTGCTCCACGTGCTGTACCGCCGCGCTCCGCCGCCGCATCATCGACCTCCACGTCCGCCGGCTCCTCCTCGTAGTCAAGGAGCTGGAACCACTCCCCTTGTTTTGGAGTGTTCGCGACGCTCATGTCGTTTGTGCTGCTGCTAAAGCTCTGTTTCTCGTCAAACTCGACGTCACGGCTGCGGATGATCTCTTGCGTGCGCGGGTCCAAGAGCCGATACGCTTTTTGTGCGCTCTCGTAGCCGAGGAACAAGTACGGCTTTGCCCGCGGTTCCAGCTTGCTGTCGCGTCGTTGCGCCGCCTGCACCATTGCGTACGCCTTGCACCCGAACACCTTCAAATGCGCCACGTTTGGCTTGCGCCCGCTCCAAACCTCCTGCGGCGTCTTCCAGCCGCCCTTGCCCTTCAGCACCGCTGTTGGGTTGAGGTTGATGGTGTAGCTCGCTATACGCACAGCCTCCGCCGAAAAACCTCGCGGTGACCCCGCATCAACAAGCATGGTCCGCACCATGTTGAGCAGCGTCTGGTTTGCCCGCTCTGCCACTCCGTTGGACTGTGGCGAGTATGGCGTAGTGGGTTCCCACTTGATGCCCTGCTGCTTCATCCACCCGCTGCAGCCCACGTACTCTCCACCATTGTCGCTGCGTAGCGCTCTGACCTTCCGGCCAGTCCGCCTCTCCACCGCTGCGACGTACTCCTTCAGCCGGTGAAGGACCTCGCCTTTCGGCTTCATGAAGTACACGTGGAGCTTCCTGCTGTAATCATCAATGAAGGTGAAGAAGTATTCGAAGACGCCGTTTGACGGCGTTTTGAACGGTCCGCACACGTCGCTGTGCACGACCTCCAGCAGGTCCTTTGCGCAAGCCGCATTCTCGTTGAATGGCTTGTGCCGCGCCTTGCCCAAAATGCAAGGCTCACACTTTTTGTGCGCTGCTACATCTGCTGCCGCGTCTGCACCGTTGATGATGAGGCCGCGCACCATGTCATGCTTCGCCATCTCCTTAATGGTTGCGGGCGCCGAATGCCCCAACCGTTGGTGCCAGAGCTCCAGATTAGCGCTTCCTCCCTTGGCGATGTTGACGACGCGCTCCTGCAAATCTGCTGCGTCGGATGCCGTGGGGATCACCTTGGCCTCCACAATGTAGAGACCGCCCTCGCGCTTCACCTCCAACACGACCTCGCATTCGCCGTCGATGCGCACCACTGCGCCTTTCTTGCAGAAGAGCACCTCATATCCCTAGTCCGTCAAGCGGCTAACACTCAGGATGTCAGCCAGGCTAAGGATGTGTTGTACATCACGGATTGTGCACAGCTCCTTCTTACCGCCCACCACGACTTCCACCTCCACGTCGCCTTGGCCGGCCGCCAACTCGACTTTGTCGTTCGCAACCACCATTGACTTGGAGGACTTCTTGTAGGTGACGAACCCCACCTTCTCGACTTGGGTGTGCTCCTCGGCCCCGGAATCCAGGCACCGCCTGTTGGCCTTCTTAAGGAAGTGGTTCTTGTTGCCGTTGAGGAGCGACCTGCCCTTGTTGTTTTTGCCGCTGGTCTTCGCCTCCTCCGGGCAGTCACGGGCCCAATGCCCCTCCTTGCCGTAGTTGCGACACGCACCTTTCTTGGTGCCCTTCTTTCCGCCGCCCTTTCCACCACTTCCTTGGCCCCCGCTTCCGCCACCGCGCGTTTTGGTGACGAGGGCCGATGAGGAAGAAGAGGAATCCCCGCAGCTCCGTTGCTGCGCCTCGTTGCGGATATACTCTGCGACCGCGCCATAGGTGAGCTTGTCCTCCGACCATCCTCCAAGGACGGTGATGAGTGGACCCCAACTGTCAGGTAGGGCCACGAGGAGGGCCACCGCCTATAGCTGCGTGTCGATCTTCCACCCCACGTCATTGCATTGCGAGGCGAGCGACTCGATCTGCTGCATGGCGGAGATGACATCATCTCCCTCCTCGATTCTCACCGTGAGGAGCCGCTTCATCGCGAAGATTTAGTTCGCATGCGACTTGGATTGGTGGATGGCACAGAGCTTTTCCCAAGCTTTGGCTGCCAGCTTGCAGCCTTGGAAGTAGCCCCACTGCGACTCGGCTGTCCCGGACACCAGGAGCATGAGCGCCTCCATGTTCTTCTTTTCGAAGGCCTACTTCTCCGCGTCCGTAGCAGTCACCTCTGTGAGCACCTCCTTTCCCAGCATGACATCCAGCAGCCCCTTATGCGAGAGGTGCACTTCAAACTACCACCTCCACAGCCCAAAACCTGGGCCGCCCGCATACTTCTGAATGGGCTGCGTCTCCTTCTGCGCCATGTGCGCAGGTGCTACTCCGACGAGTTCTCAGAACTTCACGGCGACGTCCAAGATAACAATCCCGTGTGCTGCTGAAGAGGTGATCGATGGAGGCTATCAGACCCGTGGGCCCATAACCCTTTGTCAGGATGAGATCCGCGTGGTGCGGTCTCGACGTTTGTCTCATCGTCTTTAGTGGTTCACGTCTACTGTTTTGGGCGAATTTGAGACTGAGCGTGAGCTTTCTGGTCACCTCACGCTATGTGAGCGGGAATTTAGAGACAGTCAGTTTGCGAAGGGAAAAACGTCGTTTTGCGTTAGTGCTTGAACATGGACATGATCACAACATTTATAGGGCTATTCATGAGCTTTCCAACGCACCAAACTGCACGCAATTCCGCCAAGCGTAGCTCAAGTTATGCTTGCCGAAGCGCAGGTCTCACCCACCACAGAAGCCTGACGCCGCCACTCGTCGTGGCGCCTTCATTCACGTGCGAAGCGCCTTTCCCAAGGCGCATGTCCCATTGCACATGGTGTATGGGTCCCCTGCACTGTTTCCACGCACCCTACCCACTTTTGGGTCCTGTTTGGTGATGGGGTGTGACGAGGTTCGAAACCTGTCCGCGGACCTGCAGTCAGAATTTTGACAAAGTCCCTGAGTAACAAAACGTACTTCTGAGTTTCGGACGTCGTGCCAGGATTTTGGCTAAGTCCCTCAGTAACAACCTGCACTCCTGGATCCGGTGGATGATCCGCCGGATCAGGTGGATCATCCACCGGACGCCTCGGCAGGACTATCGGAGAATTTTCTCCAGATGGTATTTTTGTTACTCGGTCGGGTCGATTATCGACCGGATTTCCAGTCACAGCCGGCTCCCAGAACCGCTGCGCATACCCCAACTTTGGAAGGCCATATCTCCCTCGATACTTGTCCGATTCCGGCGAAACAACTTCCACCGGATTCACCGACTCATCAACTTTCAGGGACAATCCTCTTTTTTTTAGATTCGAGCAAATGTCGAGTCGCCAGATCCGCTGAAGCGGAGTTTCCATTTTCTGGCGGCTCGTCAGCGCCTTCCGGCGCCGCACTTGGGCATGCGGAGGGGAATTTTTTCAACAACAGCAAGCTATGAGAGCACAAGGAAGAGCTGCAGGTGGGGCACCTGGTGCTGCCGCTGAAGCAGCACCAGCAATAGCAGCAGCAGCACCACTTGGCAATCAACCATATTCTCTGACTCTAGAGAAGGCTGTCGAAGAACTCATGATGGTTGAAGAACAGTATGTCAAAGAGAACGGAGGTGAAACCGGCCTTGTGACCAAATACCAAGGAAAAAGGACAAAGAAGTTTGGAGCTTATGGGAATGGCAGCCAGGGATCCCTTACTCATTTCAACAACAGAGATCAACCAACTCCGCATTCACCAAGGGGTTTTGTTCCACCGACTGATCGAGTGTGCTGGACATACAAGCAGAAGGGACACATTGACGTGGACGTCCACACTTCACTCGTCACTATGGAGCTCGCCGACCCCATCAAGCAATGCTGACCACCTACATGTCCACTGTGATTGCTTTCCTTACAGGTCTACCAAAGCACAGGAGTCATCAGATGAAGAAGACAATTTTCAGCTGAATCTTCTATCTAAAGGACCAGTCTTACCTGACAAAGACATGTCTGCCTCGTAGTCAGAAAATCAAATCTTTGGTTCAACAACAGAAGAGACAGCACATCACACCCTCACACGAGAAGAATTTGTGACAGAAGAGTTGGCTATGTGCTCCATCGACAGCGCCCTTCTTCTGGCCGCCGAGATTCTGGCATGGATCATGGACTCTGGCTGCACGAAGCACATGACCTGCAAAAAGGACTGGTTTATCAACTTCAAGCGTTTTCTGACACCACGAGAAGTTCGCCTCGGTGATGGAAGGACTATCCCTGCTTATGGGTAAGGAACAGTCAAGGTCGGCATCAAGTGCAACGGAAAGCCAGCCATAAGAACTTTTGAGGATGTACTCTACGTGCCAGACCTTGCAGCAAATCTCCTCTCAGTGACAAAGCTCAACGACAAGGGCTTCAAAGTTGTGTTTGACACTGATAAAAACTGCAAGGTGTATAACCAGACATCCCAACTGGCAGCAGTGGACACTCGCATGGGCAACCTGACCGTCCTTGACACCACCGAACCCTCAAGACATCCAGAAACACAAGAAATGGCGTTTGTGGCTTCTTCATCTACATCAGCCAAGACAACAACTCTGTCCACCATGACAGAACTCTGGCACAAGCGGTTGTCACATGTCAGTTATCCTACTCTAACCAAAATGGCTGCAGATTCAGTTTCCCACGACATACCAGACAGTCTGCTGCAAGACTGAGAAGCACCCATGTGTGACGGCTGTATCACCAGCAAACAATACAGAGCATCCTTTCACTCACTACCGTCACATGGGATCCACGAGTGTCTGGAACTCGTGCATATGGATATCTGCTACATCAAGGACGGACCTCTCTCCAACAAGCACTACTTTCTTGTCATATTGGATGACTACTCGCATATGGTCTAGACCCGGACTCTTCGTTTAAAGTCTGACGCTATTCAAGAGATCAAAACCTGGGTTTGACAGGTTGAAAATGAGACCAGCCTGACAATCAAGAAGATCCGAACTGACAACAGGACAGAGTTTGTCAATCACAACCTCAAAGACTTATACGATGAAAGAGGTATTCAACACCAGAGTACAGTTCCATATACTCCACAACAGAATGGCAAAGCAGAGAGGATGAATAAGACCCTTCTTGAAAGAGTCCAGACTATGCTTCATACAGCCGGCCTCTCATCTGCGTTCCAGGCTGAATCTCTTCATACTGCAGCCTACATCACGAATCGCCTTCCCACAACTAAGGTGCCTGCAGGTGCATCCACACCCTATGACGCATGGACTGGGAACAAGCCTAATCTGGGACACATTCGTATCTTCGGATGCACAGCGCATGCCTGGGTGCGTCCAGAAGAACGCTTAAAGTTGGACCCACAATCCAAAGTCTGTATTCTTCTTGGGTACGAGACATGGGACATCTATCGCCTCTGGGAACCAGAGTCCAAACGCGTGATTCGGAGCAGGCAGCCTATCTTTGACAAAAGTTTCTTCAACCGAGCACGAGATACAACACCACCTGCAGTCACGCCTACAGTCTACATTGAGACAACACCACCACCTCTGCAAAAGTTCTCCGTCGACCCCACACCTGACGACCACGCTGGTGTCCTCCCTCCTGTGGTTCCAGAATAGCATCGTCATGCTTCTACTGCCTCACAGAAGGATGCCTCCAGCACTCCCTCACAATCTGGACTCCGGCGGTCAGCCAGACTCACCAGACCGCCGACATTCCTTCAGCTTGGCTTTCTGTCCACAACCGACTTTTCAGTAGACGACGACCTCGACCATAGAGCACTACTCACACAAGTGGTGGATCCCACCAGCTTCAAAGATGCCATGCGCCGCCCAGATGCAGGCCAATGGCGTAAAGCAGCTCAAGATGAGCTCTATCATCTTCAAAAACAGCATACATGGGATCTCGTTCCTCGACCACCCAACACACCCATCGTCACATGTAAGTAGGTTCTCAAGACCAAGCTGACCAGTGCAGGTACACCTGATCACCACAAAGCACGCCTTGTTGCGCGGGGATTCAGCCAAGTTCTTGGAGTAAACTACCAAGACAATTTTGCACCGGTGGCCAAGTACTCATCCATTAGGGTGATCCTCTCTCTGGCCGCTAGCAACAAATGGCATCTCCATCAAATGGATGTCAAGAGCGCCTTCCTCAATGGTGATCTCAAAGAATTTATCTACGTGACTCAAACAGAAGGCTTCGTCTCCCTACATCATCCCGATCATGTTTGCAAGCTCAACAAGTCCCTGTATGGGCTCAAGCAAGCTCCACGACAGTGGAACCTGAAGATCCACGAAGTTTTCCTGGTCCAAGGTCTTCAACGCCTACACTCTGACCACTCTGTGTACTTACGCGGAGGGTCTAACCTGCTCGGTGTTATTCTCTACGTGGACGACCTTATCTTGTTTGGACCGTCCCTCTCTATTCCGGATACTCTCAAAAAGCAGCTCTCTTGCCGATTTGAGATGACAAACATGGGACCTCTCACATACTCTCTTGGGATCCAGATCACTCATGACGTCCTGCACGGTCACCTAACGCCAACCCAGGCCACCTATGCACAACGTGTGGCTGACAAGTTTGGGCTTGGTCCACCCACCCCTCAAGCCACTCCACTCTCAAAGGACCATGGCCTCACCAAACCAGTCACGGCAGCCACACCATTGGCCTCCTTGGAAGATGCCGACGCTTTTCCGTGCATGGTGGGCTCCCTGATGTACGCTTCTGTGGCTACCAGACCTGACCTCTCCTTTACTGTTGGTCTCCTCAGCCAAGGCTGTCAGGGCCCCACCGCTGCTCACATCGTGGCTGCCAAGCGCAGCATTCGCTATCTTCGTGGATCTGCTTCTCTGGCTATCCGTTGCGCCACTGGTAACAATGTTCTCCAGGGCTTCTGTGACGTTGATCTCTCTGGTGATCACACCACCAGCCGCACCACCTCTGGGTACGTCTTTCTCCTCAACGGTGGACCCTTCAGCTGGCGCAGCAAGAAGCAGTCTGTGATCGCTCTCTCCTCCACTGAAGCTGAATACATTGCTGAGAGCGAATGCACAAGGGAGGCGGTTTGGCTTCGCATGCTTCTGAGCGAGCTTGGCTTTGACCAACTTGAGCCTACGCCCATCCACTGTGACAACGAGGGGGCTATCACCCTTTCCGATGATCCCGTTCTTCACGACCGCACCAAGCACGTCCGTTGGCAGTACCACTACATTCGCGATGCTGTTGCCGAAGGCAAAGTCGTCATGCACTATCTTCCCACTATCGACCAAACTGCTTACATTTTCACAAAAGCCCTCTCTGCTGACCACCACACTCATCTTTGTGCCCGCATGGTCCTTCTCCCGTCGTCTTGACTTCTCTTGCCGCTGTCTTCCTCCTTCTTTGTTCTTCCCCGCTGCCGCTTTTTCTTGGCTTTCCCTTTCCGTCCCCCCCGGATGAGGCATTGGGACGGACGGAGAATGTCCTTGGTGGAACCGTCGTCGCTTCCCGCTTCCGTGCCCACCGTATGAGGCATTGGCATGGACGCGGGTTGCGTCTGACCGTTTTCTCCACCTCCTCTTACTTCTACCTGCCGCTGCTCTCTCTCTCCTCCTGCGCTTTGCCTTCCTCTCGCGCCTCGATCCTCGCATAACGCCAACCCCCTCTCCTCTTGCTCTGCTTTACTGCTTGCCCCACGCCGCTCCAAACTGCACTTTCTCTCTGTCTATATTCCGCTCATTTGCTCGCTCCTTCCAGACCCCCATGGGTGGGCTGCCCCCTGTTCAGCTCACCCTGTGGGCCGGATGTGCGGGAGGGGGCCCACTCCCCCAAGTCCGGGCAGGGTGTGCTGTTGGGACCGGTCTATCTCTCAGCCGTCGAGGCGTGGCCCGGGCGAAAAAGTTCTCACCGGCCCACTGTATGCCCTGCGTCTGGCTGCTCCGGACTTCCCTTTTTTTCTCTCTCGAGCGAGGCTCGGTTGGCCCAGGGGGGGGGGATTTCTTTTGCCGTGCATTCCCGTGCCTCGCCCTGTTCCTCTTTTGTTGCCCCCGCCCTCCCGGCTCTGTTCTCGCGGGGGGGCTTCTTTTCTTTTTCCACTTGTCGGCTCCAACTTCATCAGCGCTAGATCGACAAGGGGGGGAATATTGGAAAAAAGACAACTGGCAGATCATCTTGATCCACTGCTCTACTGGGCTCGGCACAACATCAACAAAAAAAAAAACAAGAGGGCCAAGAGTGAGATCGTCATCACTCTCTCGACCCCCCTACGGCGGGGCATAGTATGGCTGTGGGCAGGCCTCTTTGGGCGTCCCACTGATAGCTAGTGCCCAACTGAGGCGCAACTAGAGCGCAACTAGGGCAGAACTAGGGTGCAACCAGGGCGCAAGTAGGGCGTTAGTAGGGCGCAACAAGGGTGCAACTAGGGCGCAACTAGGGCGCAACTAGGGCGCAACTAGGGCGTAAGTAGGACGCAACTAAGGCTTAGCTAGTACCCAACTGAGGTTCAACTACGGTGCAACAAGGGCGCAACTAGGGCGTAAGTAGCGCGCAACTAGGACGGAACTAGGGCACAACTAGGGCAAAACTAAGGCGTACCTAGTGTCCAACTGAGGAGCAAATAGGGCGCAAGTAGTGCGCATGTAGGGTGCAACTAGGGTGCAACTAGGACGTAACTAGGGCGTAACTAGTACCCAATTAAGGCGCAACTAGGATGCAATTGGGGTGTAACGAGGGCGTAACTAGGGCGCAAGTATGACACAACTAGGGCGCAATTAGGGTGTAACTAGGACGCAACTAGGGCACAAGTAGGATGCAAGTAGGGTGCAAGTACGACGCAAGAAGGGTGCAACTAGGGCACAAGGAGGACGCGAGTAGGGCGCAAGAAGGACGCAGCTCGGGCACACCTAGGGCACAACTAGGGCGCAATTAGGACGCAAGTAGGGTGCAACTAGGGTACAATTGGGTGCAACTGAGGTGCAACTAGGGCACAACTAGGGCGTAGCTTGTGCCCAACTGAGGCCCAACTAGGGTAAAACTAGGGCAAAACTAGGGTGCAAGTAGGGCGCAAGTAGGGCGCACGTAGGCTGCAACTAGGAAGCAACTATGGCTTAACTAGGACTTAGCCTGTGCCAAACTGAGGTGCAACTAGGGCGGAAATAGGATGCAACTAGGAAGCAACTAGGGCGCAAGTATGGTGTAAGTAGGGCTCAACTAGGGCGCAATTGGGGTGCAACTAGGGCGCAACTAGGGCGCAAGTAGGACACAACTAGGGTGTGATTAGGGTGCAACTAGGGCGCAACTAGGGCGCAACTAGGGTGCAACTAGGGCACAACTAGGGCGCATCTAGGGCGCAACTAGTTGCGCCCTAGTTGCTCCCTACTTACACCCTACTTGCGCCCTAGTTTCACCCTATTCAAACCCTAGTTACGCCCTAGTTGCGCCCTAGTTGCGTCCTACTTGTGCCCTAGTTGCACCCTAGTTACGCCCTAGTTGCGCCCTAGTTGCGCCCTACTTACACCCTACTTGCGCGCTAGTTGCATCCTAGTTGCGTCCTATTTCCGCCCGAGCTGCACCTCAATTGGGCACTAGCTACGCCCTAGATGCGCCCTAGTTGCATCCTAGTTGCAACCTACTTACGCCCTACTTGCGCCCTACTTGCGCCCTAGTTTTGCCCTGGTTGCACCCTAGTTGCACCTCAGTTGGGCACAAGCTACGCCCTAGTTGTGCCCTAGTTGCACCCTAGTTGCACCCAATTGTACCCTAGTTGCTCCCTACTTGCGTCATAATTGCGCCCTAGTTGTGCCCTAGATGTGCCCTAGTTGCGTCCTTCTTGGGTCCTACTCGCGTCCTCCTTGTGCCCTAGTTGCACCATAGTTGTACCCTTGTTGCGCCCTACTTGCACCCTACTTGCGTCCTGCTTGCGCAACTAGTTGCACCCTGGTTGCACCCTAATTGCGCCCTAGTTGTGTCCTACTTGTGCCCCAGTTACGCCCTAGTTGCACCCCAATTGCGCCCTAGTTGCGCCCTAATTGGGTACTGGCTACACCATATTTACGTCCTAGTTGCACCATAGTTGCACCCTACTTGCACCCTAGTTGCACCTCAGTTGGACACTAGGTACGCCTTAGTTACGCCCTAGTTCCGCCCTGGTTGCGTCCTAGTTGCGCGCAAATTACGCCCTACCTGCGCCCTTGTTGCACCCTAGTTGAACCTCAGTTGGGTACTAGCTCAACCCTAGTTGCGTCCTACTCGCGCCCTAGTTGCGCCCTAGTTGCACCCTAGTTCCGCCCTTGTTGCGCCCTACTAACGCCCTACTTGCGCCCTAGTTGCATTCTAGTTCCGCCCTAATTGCTCCCTAGATGCACCTCAGTTGGGAACTAGCTACGCCCTAGTTGCGCCCTAGTTGCACCCTAGTTGCACCCTACTTGCGCCCTACTTGCGCCCTACTTGCGCCCTAGTTGCACCCTAGTAGCGCACTAGTTGTGCTTCAGTTGGGCACTAGCTATGCCCTTGTTGCGCCCTAGTTGCGCCCTAGTTGCACCCTAGTTGCGCCCTAGTTGTGCCTCATTTGGGCACTAGCTACGCCCTAATTGCGCCCTAGTGGCACCCTAGTTGCACCCTACTTACGCCCTATTTGTGCCCTATTTGTGCCCTAGTTGCGTCCTAGTTACACCCTAATTGTGCCTCAGCTGGGTACTAGCTACGCCCTAGTTGCTCCCTAGTTTCACCCTAGTTGAACCCTAGTTGTGCCATAGTTTTGCCCTAGTTGTGCCCAACTTGCGCCCTACTTGCGTCCTAGTTGCACCCTTGTTGCGCCCTAGTTGCGAGCTACTTGCGCCCTACTTGTGTCCTAGTTGCGTCGTAGATACACCCTAGTTGTGCCCTACTTACGCCCTTCTTACGCCCTACTTAAGTCCTCGTTGCCCCCTTGTTATGCCATAATTGCACCCTACTTGCTCCCTTCTTGCGCCGTACTTGCGCCCTAGTTGCACCCTAGTTGCGCCCTAGTTGTCCCCTACTTGCGCCCTTCTTGGGCCCTAATTGTATCCCAATTGTGCCCTAGTTGTACCCTAATTGTGCCCTAGTTGTGCCCTAGTTGCACCTCATTTGGGCACTAGCTACGCCCTTGTTGCGCCCTAGTTGTGCCCTAGTTGCGGCCTAGTTGCGTCCCACTTGGATCGGGACTGGGATCGGGACTAGGATCGGGACTGGGATCAGGACTGGGATCGAGACTGGGATCGGACTGGGATCGGGCCTGGGATCGGGACTAGGATCAAGACTGGGATCGGGGTTGGGATCAGGGCTGGGATCGGGGCTCAGATCGGGACTGGGATCGGGACAGGGATCGGGACTGAGATTGGAACTGGGAGCGGGACTGGGATCAAGGTTGGGATCGGGGCTGGGATCGGGACTGGGATCGAGACTGGGATCGGGACGGGGATCGGGACTGGGCTCGGGACTGGGATCGAGACTGGGATCGGGACGGGGATCGGGACTGGGCTCGGGACTGGGATCGAGACTGGGATCGGGACGGGGATCGGGACTGGGCTCGGGACTGGGATCGAGACTGGGATCGGGACGGGGATCGGGACTGGGCTCGGGACTGGGATCGAGACTGGGATCGGGACGGGGATCGGGACTGGGCTCGGGACTGGGATCGAGACTGGGATCGGGACGGGGATCGGGACTGGGCTCGGGACTGGGATCGAGACTGGGATCGGGACGGGGATCGGGACTGGGCTCGGGACTGGGATCGAGACTGGGATCGGGACGGGGATCGGGACTGGGCTCGGGACTGGGATCGAGACTGGGATCGGGACGGGGATCGGGACTGGGCTCGGGACTGGGATCGAGACTGGGATCGGGACGGGGATCGGGACTGGGCTCGGGACTGGGATCGAGACTGGGATCGGGACGGGGATCGGGACTGGGCTCGGGACTGGGATCGAGACTGGGATCGGGACGGGGATCGGGACTGGGCTCGGGACTGGGATCGAGACTGGGATCGGGACGGGGATCGGGACTGGGCTCGGGACTGGGATCGAGACTGGGATCGGGACGGGGATCGGGACTGGGCTCGGGACTGGGATCGAGACTGGGATCGGGACGGGGATCGGGACTGGGCTCGGGACTGGGATCGAGACTGGGATCGGGACGGGGATCGGGACTGGGCTCGGGACTGGGATCGAGACTGGGATCGGGACGGGGATCGGGACTGGGCTCGGGACTGGGATCGAGACTGGGATCGGGACGGGGATCGGGACTGGGCTCGGGACTGGGATCGAGACTGGGATCGGGACGGGGATCGGGACTGGGCTCGGGACTGGGATCGAGACTGGGATCGGGACGGGGATCGGGACTGGGCTCGGGACTGGGATCGAGACTGGGATCGGGACGGGGATCGGGACTGGGCTCGGGACTGGGATCGAGACTGGGATCGGGACGGGGATCGGGACTGGGCTCGGGACTGGGATCGAGACTGGGATCGGGACGGGGATCGGGACTGGGCTCGGGACTGGGATCGAGACTGGGATCGGGACGGGGATCGGGACTGGGCTCGGGACTGGGATCGAGACTGGGATCGGGACGGGGATCGGGACTGGGCTCGGGACTGGGATCGAGACTGGGATCGGGACGGGGATCGGGACTGGGCTCGGGACTGGGATCGAGACTGGGATCGGGACGGGGATCGGGACTGGGCTCGGGACTGGGATCGAGACTGGGATCGGGACGGGGATCGGGACTGGGCTCGGGACTGGGATCGAGACTGGGATCGGGACGGGGATCGGGACTGGGCTCGGGACTGGGATCGAGACTGGGATCGGGACGGGGATCGGGACTGGGCTCGGGACTGGGATCGAGACTGGGATCGGGACGGGGATCGGGACTGGGCTCGGGACTGGGATCGAGACTGGGATCGGGACGGGGATCGGGACTGGGCTCGGGACTGGGATCGAGACTGGGATCGGGACGGGGATCGGGACTGGGCTCGGGACTGGGATCGAGACTGGGATCGGGACGGGGATCGGGACTGGGCTCGGGACTGGGATCGAGACTGGGATCGGGACGGGGATCGGGACTGGGCTCGGGACTGGGATCGAGACTGGGATCGGGACGGGGATCGGGACTGGGCTCGGGACTGGGATCGAGACTGGGATCGGGACGGGGATCGGGACTGGGCTCGGGACTGGGATCGAGACTGGGATCGGGACGGGGATCGGGACTGGGCTCGGGACTGGGATCGAGACTGGGATCGGGACGGGGATCGGGACTGGGCTCGGGACTGGGATCGAGACTGGGATCGGGACGGGGATCGGGACTGGGCTCGGGACTGGGATCGAGACTGGGATCGGGACGGGGATCGGGACTGGGCTCGGGACTGGGATCGAGACTGGGATCGGGACGGGGATCGGGACTGGGCTCGGGACTGGGATCGAGACTGGGATCGGGACGGGGATCGGGACTGGGCTCGGGACTGGGATCGAGACTGGGATCGGGACGGGGATCGGGACTGGGCTCGGGACTGGGATCGAGACTGGGATCGGGACGGGGATCGGGACTGGGCTCGGGACTGGGATCGAGACTGGGATCGGGACGGGGATCGGGACTGGGCTCGGGACTGGGATCGAGACTGGGATCGGGACGGGGATCGGGACTGGGCTCGGGACTGGGATCGAGACTGGGATCGGGACGGGGATCGGGACTGGGCTCGGGACTGGGATCGAGACTGGGATCGGGACGGGGATCGGGACTGGGCTCGGGACTGGGATCGAGACTGGGATCGGGACGGGGATCGGGACTGGGCTCGGGACTGGGATCGAGACTGGGATCGGGACGGGGATCGGGACTGGGCTTGGGACTTGGATCGGGACTGGTTGCGAGTGGTTGCAAGTGGTTGCGAGTAGTTGCGAGTGGTTGCGAGTGGTTGCGAGTGGTTGCAAGTGGTTGCGAGTGGTTGCGAGTGGTTGCGAGTGGTTGCGAGTGGTTTTGTGTGGTTGTGAGTGGTTGCGAGTGATTGCGAGTGATAACGAGTGGTTGCGAGTGGTTGCAAGTGGTTGCCAGTGGTTTCGAGTGGTGTCCTAGTTGTGCCCTAGTTGCGGCCTGGTTGCGTCCTACTTGCGCCCTAGTTGCACCCTAGGTGGGCACTAGCTACGAACAAGTTGCGCCCTAGTTGTGCCCTATTTACGGCCTGGTTGCATCCTACTTGTGCCCTAGTTGCCCCCTAGTTGTAGCCTAGTTGCGTCCAAATTACGCCCTAGCTGTGCCCTATTTGTAACCTAGTTGCGCCCTACTTGCTCCCTCATTACACCCTAGTTGTGCCTTAGTTGGGCACTACCTACGTCCTAGTTGCGCCCTAGTTACGCCCTGATTGTACCTTAGTTGCGCCCTACTTGCATCTTCGTTGCGCCCGACTTGCGCCCTAGTTTGCGCCTCAGGTGGGCACTAGCTACGACCTTGTTGCGTCCTAGTTGCGTCCTAGTTGGGGCCGTCTTGCGCCCTACTTGTGCCCTAGTTGTGCCTTACTTATGCCCTACTTGCGCCCTACTTGCGCCCTAGATGCGCCCTAGTTGCGCCCTAGTTCTGTCCTAATTGCGCCCTAGTTGCGCCCTAGTTACGCCCTAGTTATGCCTGAGTTGGGCACAAGCTACGTCCTAGTTGCGCCCTAGTTGCGCCTTACTTGCATCCTAGTTGCGCCCTAGTTATAGCCTAGTTGTACCCAAATTGCGCCCTAGTTGTGCCCTGCTTGCACCCTAGTTGCACCCTACTTGCTCCCTAGTTGCGCCCTAGTTGCGGCTTAGTTTGGCAATAGCTACGTCATAGTTGCGCCCTATTTGCGCCCTACTTGCGCCCTACTTGCATCCTAGTTTAGCCCTAGTTGTGCCCTCGTAGTGCCCTACTAGCACCCTACTTGTGCCCTGGTTACGCCCTAGTTGCGTCCTTAATGCGACCTAGTTGTGCCCTAGTTGTGCCTCAGTTGGGCACTAGCTTGCCCTAGTTGCGTCCTAGTTGCACCCTAGTTGTGTCCTAGTTGCACCCTACTTGCGCCCTACTTGCGTCCTACGTGCACCCTAGTAGAGCCCTAGTTGCATCCTTGTTGCGCCCTACTTGCACCCTAGTTGCGCCCTAGTTGCGCCCTACTTGCGCCCTAGATGTGCCGTTGTTGTGCCTTATTTGGACACTATGTACACCCTAGTTGCGCCCTGGTTGCGTCCTAGTTGTGCCCTGGTTGTGTCATACATGCACCCTACTTACGCCCTACTTGCGCCCTAGTTGCGTCCTAATTGCGCCTAAGTTGGGCATTGGATACGCCCTAGTTGCGCCCTAGTTATGCCCTAGTTGGATCCTACTTGCGCCCAACTTGTGTCCTAGTTGCTCCTCAGTTGGACACTAGCTATGTCCTAGTTGCGTCCTAGTTGTACCCTAGTTGCGTCCTAGTTACACCCTACTTGCATCGTAGTTGCGCCCTTGTTGTGCCCTAGTTGTGCCTCAGTTGGGTACTAGCTACGTCCTAGTTATGTCCTAGTTGCACCCTGGTTGTCCCGTAGTTGCGCCCTAGTTGCGTCCTAGTTGTATCCTACTTGCGCCCTATTTTGCCCTAGTTGCATCCTAGTCGCGCCCTAGTTATGCCCTAAATGCGCCTCAGTTGGACACTAGCTAGTGGTTGCGAGTGATTACGAGTGGTTGCAAGTGGTTGCGAGTGGTTGCGAGTGGTTACGAGTGGTTGCGAGTGGTTACAAGTGGTTGCGAGTGGTTGCGCGTGGTTGCGAGTGGTTGCGAGTGGTTGCCAGTGGATACGAGTGGTTCTGAGTGGTTACGAGTGGTTGCGAGTGGTTGCGAGTGGTTGGGAGTGGTTGCGAGTGGTTGCGAGTGGTTGCGAGTGGTTGCAAGTGGTTGCGAGTGGTTGCGAGTGGTTGCGAGTGGTTGCGAGTGGTTGCG
>SZWC01007559.1:38073-55283 GCA_023375785.1 Penium margaritaceum
ACTCGCAACCACTCGCAACCACTCGTAACCACTTGCAACCACTCACAACCACTGGTAACCACTCGCAACCACTCACAACCACTCGCAACCACTCACAATCATTTGCAACTACTCGCAACCACACGCAACCACTCCCAACCACTCGCAACCACTCGCAACCACACGTAACCACTTGCAACCACTCGCAACCGCTTGCAACCGCTCGCAACCGCTCTCAACCACTTGCAACCGCTCGCAACCGCTCGCAACTGCTCACAACCGATCGCAACCAACCGCAACCACTCGCAACCACTCGCAACCCCTCTGACCATGACCAAAGAATTTCACTACATGTGGTCAACGTTGACAACTCACAACAAGAGTCACACATAGTCAAAGGGGGTAACAATGGGTTGGGAACATTAGCTCTTAACAAGAAAGCACAAAGACCCTCAATACGTAGTGACATGGCGTGGCAACCATGTACAGTGACAAACCAAACTAGGCATATGCCACTAACCATAACCAAAAGAGTTTCATAGTGTGTGGTCAACGTTGAAAACTCATAACACGAGTCACAAATGGTCAAAGGGGGAAACAATGGGTTGGGAACACTAGCTATCAACTAGCAAGTACAAGGACCTTCAACAAGTAGTTGCACGTTGTGGGTAGCGTGCACAGTGACCAACCAAAGGATGCATACGTCACTGACTATGACCAAAGAAGTACACTATGTGTGGTCGACATTGACAACTCAGAACACGAGTCACAAGTTATCAGAGGGAGTGACAATGATTTGAGAACCCTGTGTATCAACTAGAAAGGACAAAAAACTTTAATACGTGGTGGCACGGTGTGGCTACTATGCACACCGAACAACCAAACTAGGCACATGTCACTGACCATGACCAAAGAATTTAAGTATGAGTGGTCAACGTTTACAACCCATAACACCAGTCACAAATGGTCGGAGGGGGAACAATGGTTTCGTAATATTAGTTTTCAACTAGCAAGGACAACGAACTTTAATAATTAGTAGCACATTGTGGCTGCCATGCACAATGACCGACCAAAGTAGGCATATGTACTGCCTTTGTCCAAATAAATCTGCTGTGTGTGGTCAACGTTGACAACTCATAATACACGTCACAAATGGTCAGAGGGGGGAAGGATGGGTTGGGAACACCAGGTATGAACAAGCAAGCACAAGGACCTTCAACAAGTAGTGGCACGGTGTGGCGACCATGTACAATGACCAGCCAAAGTAGGCATATGTCACTTGCCGTGAACAAAGAATGTCACTATGTGTGGTCAATTTTGACATCTCATAACACGAGTCACAAATTGTCAGAGAAGAAAAAAATGGTTTTTGAACACTAGTTAATGACTAGCAAGTACAAAGACCTTCAATATGTAGTGGCACAGTGTGGCTACCATGCATAGTGACCAACCAAAGTATGCATATGTCACTGGCCATGACCAATGAATTTCACTTCATGTGGTCAACATTGACAACTCACAACAAGAGTCACAGATAGTCAGAGGGGGTCACAATGGTTTAGGAACACTAGATATCAACTAGAAAGCACAAAGACCTTCAATACGTAGTGACACGGCGTGGCAACCATGTACAGTGACAAGCAAAAGTAGGCATGTGTCACTAACCATGACCAACAGAATTTCACAGTCTGTGGTCAATGTTGAAAACTCATAACACGAGTCACAACTGGTCAGAGGGGGAAAAAATGGGTTGGGAATACTAGTTATCAACTAGTACGTACAAAGAAATTCAACGAGAAGTGGCACGGTATGGCTAGCGTGCACAATGACCAACCAAAGGATGCATACGTCACTGACTATGACCAAAAAAGTCCACTATGTGTGGTCAACATTGACAACTCATAACACGAGTCACAAATGGTCAGAGGGAGAGACAATGGATTGAGAACCCTATGTAGCAACTAGAAAGGACAAAGAACTTCAATCAGTAGTGGCATGGTGTGGCTACTATGCACACCAAACAACCAAACTAGGCATATATCACTGACCATGACCAAATAATTTCAATGTAAGTGGTCAAAGTTCACAACCCATAACACGAGTCACAAGTGTTCAGATGGGGAAAAAATGGTTTCGGAATATTAGTTTTCAATTAGCAAAAAAACGACCTACAATAAGTAGTAGCACGGTGTGGCTACCATGCACAATGACCGGCCAAAGTAGGCATATGTACTGCCTTTGACCAAAGATTTCTGCAGTGTGTGGTCAACGTTGACAACTCAGAATACGTGTCACAAATGGTCATAGGGGGAGACGATGGTTTGAGAACACCAGGCATCAACTAGCAAGCACAATGACCTTCAATAAGTAGTGGCACGGTGTGGCTACCATGTACAATGACCAACCAAAGTAGGCATATGTCACTGACCATGACCTAAGAATGTCACTATGTGTGGTCAACTTTGACAACTCATAATACGAGTCACAGATGGTTAGAGGGGGAAACAATGGTTTGTGAATACTAGTGATCAACTAGCAAGTACAAAGACTTTCAATATGCAGTGGTACAGTATGGCTGCCATGCACAGTGACCAACCAAAGTATGCATGTGTCACTGACCATGACCAAAGAATTTCACTTCATGTGGACAACCCACAACAAGAGTCACAGAGAGTGAGAGGGGGTAACAATGGGTTGGGAACACCAGCTATAAACTAGAAAGCACAAAGCCCTTCAATACATGGTGAAACGATGTGGAAACCATGTACAGTTTCAAACCAAAGTAGGCCTATGCCACTAACCATGACCAACAGAATTTCACAGTGTGGTCAACGTTGAAAACTCACAACACTAGTCACAAATGGTCCGAGGGGGAAGCAATGGGTTGGGAACACTAGTTATCAACTAGCAAGTACAGAGGCCTTCAACAAGTAGTGGCATGGTGTGGCTAGTGTGCACAGTGACCAACCAAAGGATGCATACGTCAATTACTATGACCAAAGAAGTCCACAACGTGTGGTCAACATTGACAGCTCAAAACACGAGTCACAAATGGTCAAAGGGAGAGACAATGGATTGCAAACCCTATGTACTGACTAGAAAGGACAAAGAACTTCAGTAAGTAGTGGCACGGTGTTGCTACTAGGCACACGCAACAACCAAAGTAGGCATATGTCACTGACCATGACCAAAGAATTTCAATATGGGTGGTTCACAACCAATAACACGAGTCACAAATGGTCAGAGGGGATAACAATGCTTTCGGAATACTAGTTTTCAACTAGCAAGAACAACGACCTTCAATAAGTAGAAGCACGGTGTGGCTACCATTCACAATGAGCAACCAAAGTAGGCATATGTACTGCCTTTGACCAAAGAAATCCGCTGTGTGTGGTGAATGTTGACAACTCATAACACGAGTCACAAATGGTCAGAGGAGGGAATGATGGTTCGGGAACACCAGGTATGAGCTAGCAAGCACAAGGACCTTCAATAAGTAGTGGCACGGTGTGGCTACCATGTAGAATGACCAACAAAAAAAGGCTTATGTCACTGACCATGACCAAAAAATGTCACTGTGTATGGTCAACTTTGACAACTTGTAACACGAGACACACATGGTCAGAGGAGGAAACAATGGTTTGTGAATAATAGTTATTGACTAGCAAATATAATGACCGTCAATGTGTAGTGGCACAGTGTGGCTACCATGCATAGTGACCAATCAAAGCATGCATATGTCACTGACCATGACCAAAGAGTTTGATTTCATGTGGTCAACGTTGACAACTCACAACAAGAGTCACACATAGTTAAGGGGGGTAACAATGGTTTGGGAACACTAGCTATCAACTAGAAAGCACAAAGACCTTCAGTACGTAGTGACATGGCATGGCAACCATGTACAGTGACAGACCAAAGTAGGCATATGCCACTAACCATGACCAAAAAAATGTCACAGTGTGTGGTCAATGTTGAAAACTCATAGCACGAGTCATAAATGGTCAGAGGGGGGAAACCATTGGTTGGGAACACTAGTTATCAACTAGTTAGTACAAAGACATTCAACAAGTAGTGGCACGTTGTGGCTAACATGCGCTGTGACCAACCAAAGGATGCATACGTCACTGACGATGACGAAAGAAGTCCACTGTATGTGGTCAACACTGACAACTCATAACACGAGTCACAAACAGTCAGAGGGAGAGACAATGGTTTGGGAACCCTATGTATCGACTAGAAAGGACAAAGAATTTCAATACCTGGTGACACGGTGTGGCTACTATGCACACCAAAAAACCAAACTAGGCATATGTCACTGACCATGACCAAAGAATTACAGTATGGATTGTCAACGTTCACAACCGATAACACGATTCCCAAATGGTCAGAGGGGGAAACAATGGTTTCAAAATGTTGGTTTTCAACTAGAAACCACAACGACCTTCAATAAGTACGAGCATGGTGTGGCTACCATGCACAATGACCAACAAAAGTAGGCATATGTACTGCCTTTGACCAAAGAAATCCGCTGTGTGTGGTCAACGTTGACAACTCATAGTACAAGTCACAAATGGTCAGAGGGGGGAACGATGGTTTGGGAACACCAGGTATCAACTAGCAAGCACACGGACCATCAACAAGTAGTGGTACGGGGTGGCTACCATGTACACTGACCAACAAAAGTAGGCATATGTCACTGACCATGACCAAAGAATGTCACTATGTGTGGTCAACTTTGACAACTCATATCACGAGTCACAAATGGTGAGAGGGGGAAACAATGGTTTGTGAATACTAGTTATCGACTAGCAAGTACAAAGACCTTCAATATGCAGTGGCACACTGTGGCGACGTGCATAGTGACCAACCAAAGTATGCATGTGTCACTGACGATGAGCAAAGATTTCCCTTCATGTGGTCAACGTTGACAACTCACAACAAGAGTCACACATAGTCAAAGGGGGTAACAATGGTTTGGGAACACTAGCTATCAACTAGAAGCACATAGACCTTCAATACGTAGTGACATGATGTGGCAACAATGTACAGTGACAAACCAAAGTAGGCATATGCCACTAACCATGACCAAAATAATTTCACAGTGTGTAGTCAACGTTGAAAACTCATAACACGAGTCACAAATGGTCAGAGGAGGATATACTGGATTGGGAACACTAATTATCAACTAGCAAGTACAAAGACCTTCAACAAGTAGTGGCACGGTATGGCTAGCGTGCACAGTAACCAACCAAAGGATGCATACGTCACTGACTATGAGCAAAGAAGTCCACTATGTGAGGTCAACATTGACAACTCATAACACGAGTCACAAATAATCAGAGGGATAGACAATGGATTGGGAACCCTATGTAGCGACTAGAAAGGAAAAAGTACTTCAATAAGTAGTGGCACGGTGTGGCTACTGTGCACACCAAATAACCAAACTAGGCATCTGTCACTGACCATGACCAAAGAGTTTCAATATGGACGGTCAATGTTCACAACCCATAACACGTGTCACAAATGGTTAGAGGAGGAAACAATGGTTTCGGAATATTTGTTTTCAAGTAGCAATTACAACGACCTTCAATAAGTAGTAGCACGGTGTGGCTACCATGCAAAATGACTGACCAAAGTAGGCATATGTGTTGCCTTCGACCAAAGAAATTTGTTGTGTGTGGTCAACGTTGACAACTCATAACAGGAGTAAAAAATGGTGAGAGGGGGGAACGATGGTTTGGGAACACCATCAATCAACTAGCAAGCACAAGGACCTTCAATAGCTAGTGGCACGGTGTGGCTACCATGTACAATGACCAACCAAAGTAGGCATATGTCACTGACCATGACCAAAGAATGTCACTTTGTATGGTCAACTTTGACAACTTATAACATGAGTCACAAATAGTCAGAGGGGGGAAACAATGGTTTGTGAATACTAGTTATCGACTAGCAAATACAAATATTGTCAGAATGTAGCTGCACAGTGTGGCTACCATGCACAGTGACTAACCAAAGTATGCATATGTAACTGACCATGACCAAAGATTTCACTTAATGTGGTCAACGTTGACAACTCACAACAAGAGTCACACGTAGTTAATGGGGGTAACAATGTTTAGGGAACACTAGCTATCAACTAGAAAGCACAAAGACCTACAATACGTAGTGAAATGGCGTGGCAACCATGTACAGTGACAAACCAAAGTAGGCATATGCCTTTAACCACGACCAGGAGAATTTCATATTGTGTGGTCAACGTTGGAAACTCACAACACGAGTCACAAATGGTCAGAGGGGGAAACAATGGGTTGGGAGCACTAGTTATCAATTATCAAGTACAAAGACCTTTAACAAGTAGTTGCACGGTGTGGCTAGCGTGCACAGTGACCAACCAAAGGATGCATACGTCACTAACTATGACCAAAGAAGTCCACTATGCGTGGTCAACATTGACAACTCATAACACGAGTCACAAATGGTCAGAGGGAGAGACAATGGTTTTGGAACCCTATGTATTGACTAGAAAGATCAAAGAACTCCAATACGTGGTGGCACGGTGTGGCTACTTTGTACACCGAACAACCAAACGTTCATATGTCACTGACCATGACCAAAGAATTTCAATATGGGTGGTCAATGTTCACAACCCATAACACGAGTCACAGATGGTCAGAGGGGGAAACAATAAGGGTGCACACCGGGTCAGATCCTCGGTTCTCACGATAGAACCGGAACCTCGGATCCGTTCCTACCTGCAGATCCGGAACCTCGGATCCGGATCCCGGATCCGCGGATCCGTGGAACCTCGGAAACAGGTCGGATCCAATAGATGTGCAATATATTTTGCACTATGTAACATGGTTTCATCCAAAATGACATTGCTAAACAAGGTTGACTTCATACAAATGTTAAATGGCATGGTAATCCATGTAAACACCATACATATGTCATATTGAATGGCTCTGAATAGAAGGAAAACAGGCATTGTACATATCCAGAATGACACCATGCCAGACTCTCGAATCTCGGATCGGATCTGGTCACATGGATCCGGATCCTCGGATCCAGATCCGGATCCGGAACCTCGGATCCGAACCTCGGATCCATGGATCTGGTGTGCACCCTTAGGAAACAATGGTTTTGGAATATTAGTTTTCAACTAGCAAGGACAACAACTTTCAATAATTAATAGCACGGTGTGGCTACCATGCACAATGACCGACCAAAGTAGGCATGTGTACTGCCTTTGACCAAAGAAATCTGCTGTATGTGGTCATTGTTGACAGCTCATAATACAAGTCACAAATGGTCAGAGGGGGGAACAATGGTTTGGGAACACCAGGTATCAACTAGCAAGCACAAGAACCTTCAATAAGTAGTGGCACGGTGTGGCTACCATGTACAATGACCAGCCAAAGTAGTCATATGTCACTGACCATGACCAAAGAATGTCACTGTGTGTGGTCATCTTTGACAACTCCTAACACGAGCCACAAATTATCAAAGGGGGAAACAATGGTTTGTGAATTCTTTTTATGGACTCGCAAGTACAAAGACTGTCAATATGTAGTGGCACAGTGTGGCTACCATGCACAGTGACCAACCAACGTATGCATATGTCACTGACAATGACCAAAGATTTTAACTTCATGTGCTCAACGTTGACAACTCACAGCAAGAGTCACACATAGTTAAAAGGGGTATCAATGGTTTGGGAACACCAGCTATCATCTAGAAACCACAAATACCTTCAATACGTAGTGACATGGCGTGGCAACCATGTACAGTGACCAACCAAAGTAGGCATATGCCACTAATCATGACCAAAAGAAATTCACAGTATGTGGTCAACGTTGAAAACCCATAACACATGTCACAAATGGTCAGATGGGGAAACAATGGGTTGGGAACACTAGTTATCAAATAGCAAGTACAAAGACCTTCAACAAGTAGTGGCACGTTGTGGCTAGCGTGCACAGTGACCAACCAAAGGATGCATACGTCACTGACTATGACCAAATAAGTCCACTATGTGTGGTCAACATTGACAAGTCATAACGCGAGTCACAAATTGTCAGAAGGAGAGAAAATGGTTTGGGAACCCTATGTATCAACTAGAAATGACAAAGAACTCCAATACGTGGTGGCACAATGTGGCTACTATGTACACCGAACAACCAAACGTTCATTTGTCACTGACCATGACCAATTAATTTCAGTATGGGTGGTCAACGTTCACAACCCACAACACGAGTCACAAATGGTCAGAGGGGGAAACAATAAGGGTGCACACCAGGTCAGATCCTCGGTTGTCACGATAGAACCGGAACCTCGGATCGGTTCCTGCCTGCAGACCCGGAACCTCGGATCCGGATCCCGGATCCGCGGATCCATGGAACCTCGGATCTGATCCTCGGATCCAGGTCGGGCCCAATAGATGTGCAATCTTTGTTGCACTACGTAACATGGTTGAATACATGGTTCTATCCAAAATGAGAATGCTAAACAGGGTTGACTTCACACTAATCTTAACTGGCATGGCAATCCATGTAAAAACCATACATATGTCATGTTAAATGGCTCTGAAAAGAAGGAAAACAGGCATTTTACACATCCAGAATGACACCATGCCAGACCCTCGGATCTCTGATAGGATCTGGTCACATGAATCCGGATCCTTGGATCCGGATCCGGATCCGGAACCTCGGATCCAAACCTCGGATCCATGGATCTGGTGTGCACCCTTAGGAAACAATGGTTTTGGAATATTAGTTTACAACTAGAAAGGACAACGACTTTCAATAATTAACAGCACAGTGTG
Source organism: Penium margaritaceum (assembly GCA_023375785.1). Lineage (NCBI taxonomy): Eukaryota > Viridiplantae > Streptophyta > Zygnematophyceae > Desmidiales > Peniaceae > Penium > Penium margaritaceum. The sequence continues at coordinate 46,880 of SZWC01007559.1, forward strand.
GCTACCATGCACAATGACCGACCAAAGTAGGCATGTGTACTCCCTCTGACCAAAGAAATCCGCTGTGTGTGGTCAACGTTGACAGCTCATAACACGAGTCACAAATGGTCAGAGGGGGGAACAGTGGTTTGGGAACACGAAGTATCAACTAGCAAGCACAAGGACCTTTAATAAGTAGTGGCACGGTGTGGCTACCATGTACAATGACCAGCCAAAGGAGTCATATGTCACTGACCATGACCAAAGAATGTCACTGTGTGTGCTCAACTTTGACAAGTCCTAACTCGAGCCACAAATGTTTAGAGGGGGAAACAATTGTTTGTGAATGCTTTTTATCGACTAGCAAGTACAAAGACTGTCAATATGTAGTGGCACAGTGTGGCTACCATGCACAGTGACCAGCCAACGTATGCATATGTCACTAACCATGACCAAAGATTTTCACTTCATGTGGTCAACGTTGACAACTCACAACAATAGTCACACATAGTCAAAGGGGGTAACAATGGTTTGGGAACACTAGCTATCATCTAGAAAGCACAAAGACCTTCAATACGTAGTGACATGGCGTGGCAACCATGTACAGTGACAAACCAAAGTATGCATATGCCACTAATCATGACCAAAAGAATTTCACAGTATGTGGTCAACGTTGAAAACTCATAACACGAGTCCCAAATGGTCAGATGGGGAAACAATTGATTGGGCACACTATTTATCATCAAGCAAGTACAAACACCTTCAACAAGTATTGGCACGTTGTGGCTAGTGTGCACAGTGACCAACCAAAGGATGCATACGTCACAGACTATGACCAAAGAAGTCCACTATGTGTGGTCAACATTGACAACTCATAACATGAGTCACAAATGGTCAGAGGGAGAGACAATGGGTTCGGAATCCTATGTATCGACTAAGAAGGACAAAGAACTTCAATACGTAGTGGCACGGTGAGGCTACTATGTACGCCAAAAAACCAAACTAGGCATACGTCACTGACCATGACCAAATAATTTCAATATGGGTGGTAGACGTTCTCAACCCATAACACGAATCACAAATGGCCAGATGGGGAAACAATGGTTTCGGAATTTTAGTTTTCAACTAATAAGGACAACAACCATCAATAATTAGTAGCACGGTGTGGCTACCATGCACAACGACCGACCAAAGCAGGCATATGTACTGCCTTTGACCAAAGAAATCCGCTGTGTATGGTCAACGTTAACAACTCATAATACGAGTCACAAATGGTCAGACGGGGAAACGATGGTTTGGGAATACCAGGTATCAACTTGCAAGCACTAGGACCTTCCATAAGCAGTGGCACGGTGTGGCTACCATGTACAATGACCAACTAAAGTAGGCATATGTCACTGACCATGACCAAAGAGTGTCACTATGTGTGGTCAATTTAAATAACTCATAACACATGTAACAAATGGTCAAAGGAGGAAACAATGGGTTGTCAATACTTATAATTGAGTAGCAAGTACAAAGATCTTCAATATGTAGTGGCACAGTGTGGCTACCATGCACAGTGACCAACCAAAGTATGCATATGTCACTGACCATGACCAAAGAATTTCACTTCATGTGGTCAACGTTGACAACTCACAGCAAGAGTCACAGATAGTCAAAGGGGGTAACAATGGTTTGGGAACACTAGCTATCAAATAGAAAGCACAAAGACCTTCATTACACAGTGACACGGCATGGCAACCACGTACAGTGACAAACCAAAGTAGGCATATGCCACTAACCATGACCAAAAGGATTTCACGGTGTGTGGTCAACGTTGAAAACTCATAACACGAGTCAAAAATGGTCATAGGGAGAAACAACGGGTTGGGAACACTAGTTATCAACTAGCAAGTACAAAGACCTCCAACATGTAGTTGCACGGTGTGGCTAGCGTGCATAGTGACCAACCAAAGGATGCATACATCACTGACTATAACCAAAGAAGTCCACTATGTGTGGTCAACATTGACAACTCATAACTTGAGTCACAAATGGTCAGAGGGAGAGACATTGATTTGGGAACCCTGTGTATTGAATATAAAGGACAAAGAACTTCAATACGTGGTGGCACGGTGTGGCTACTATGCACACCAAACAGCCAAACTAGGCATATGTCACTGACCATGACCAAAGAATTTCAGTATGGATGGTCAACGTTCACAACTCATAACAAGAGTCACATATGGTCAGAGGGGGTAACAATGGTTTTGGATAATTAGTTTTCAACTAGCGAGGGCAGCGACCTTCGATAATTAGTAGCACGGTGTGGCTACCATGCACAATGACCGACCAAAGTAAACATATGTACTACCTTTGACCAAAGAAATCCGTTGTGTGTGGTCAACGCTGACAACTCATAATACGAGTCACAAGGGATCAGAGGGGGAAATGATGCTTTGGGAACACCAGGTATCAACTAGCTAGAACAATGACCTTCAGTAAGCAGTGGCACGGTGTGGCTACCATGTACAATGACCAACCAAAGTAGGCATACGTCTCCCTGACCATGACCAAAGAATGTCACTATGCGTGGTCAACTTTGACAACTCATAACACGAGTCATAAATGGTCAGAGGGGGAAACAATGGTTTGTGAATACTAGTTATCGACTAGAAAGTAGAAAGACCTTCAATATGTAGTGGTACAGTGTGGCTACCATGTACATAACCAGCCAAAATATGCATATGTCACTGACCATGACCAAAGAATTAGACTTCATGTGGTCAACGTTGACAACTCACAACAAGAGTCACAGATAGTGAGAGTGGGTAACAATGCTTTGGGAACACTAGCTATCAACTAGAAACCACAAAGACCTTCAATACGTAGTGAAACAGCGTGGCAACCACGTAAAGTGATAACCCAAAGTAGGCATATTACACTAACCATGACTAAAAGAATTTGACAGTGTGTGGTCAACGTTGAAGTACTTGCTAATTGATAACTAGTGCTCCCAACCCATTGTTTCCCCCTCTGACCATTTGTGACTCGTGTTATGAGTTGTCAAAGTTGACCACACATAGTGACATTCTTTGGTCATGGTAAGTGACATATGCCTACTTTGGTTGGTCATTGTACATGGTAGCCACCCCGTGCCACTACTTGGTTTGTCACTATACATGGCTGCCATGCCGTGTCACTGTGTAATGAAGGTCTTTGTGCTTTCTAGTTGATAGCTAGTGTTCCCAAACCATTGTTACCCCCTNGTGCTCCCAACCCATTGTTTCCCCCTCTGACCATTTGTGACTCGTGTTATGAGTTGTCAAAGTTGACCACACATAGTGACATTCTTTGGTCATGGTAAGTGACATATGCCTACTTTGGTTGGTCATTGTACATGGTAGCCACCCCGTGCCAATACTTGGTTTGTTACTGTACATGGCTGTCATGCCGTGTCACTGTGTAATGAAGGTCTTTGTGCTTTCTAGTTGATAGCTAGTGTTCCCAAACCATTGTTACCCCCTTTGACTATCTTTGACTCTTGTTGTGAGTTGTCAACGTTGACCACATTAAGTGAAATTCTTTGGTCATGGTCAGTGACATATGCATACTTTGGTTGGTCACTGTGCTTGGTAGCCACACCGTGCCACTACATATTGAAGATCTTTGTACTTGCCACTCAATTATTAGTATTCAGAACCCATTGTTTCTTCCTTTGACCATTTCTGACTCGTGTTCAGAGTTATTGAATTTGACAACACATAGTGACATTGTTTGGTCATGGTCAGTGGTATATGTCTATTTTGGTTGGTCATTGTACATGGTAGCCACACCGTGCCACTACTTATTGAAGGTCCTTCTGCTTGCTCGTTGATGCTTGCTGTTCCCAAACCATCGTTCCCCCCTCTGATCATTTGTGATTCATATTATGAGTTGTCAACGTTGACCACACACAGCGGATTTCTTTGGTGAAAGGCAGTACATATGCCTACTTTGGTCGGTCATTGTGCATGGTAGCCACACCGTACTACTACTTATTGAAGGTCGTACTTTTTAGTTAAAAACTAATATCCCAAAACCATTGTTTCCCCATTTGACCATTTGTTACTCGTGTTATGGGTTGTGAACATTGACCACCCATATTGAAATTATTTGATCATGGTCAGTGACATATGCCTAGTTTGGTTGTTTGGTGTGCATAGTAGCCACACCGTGCCACCACGTACTAAATTCATATGTCCTTTCTAGTTGCTACATAGGGTTCCCAAATCATTGTATCTCCCTCTGACCATTTGTGACTCGTGTTATGAGTTGTCAATGTTGACCACACATAGTGGACTTCTTTGGTCCTAGTCAGTGACCTATGCATCCTTTGGTTGGTCTTTGTGCACGCTAGCCACACATTGCCACTACTTAATGAAGGTTTTTGTACTTGCTAATTGATAACTAGTGTTACCAACCCATTGTTTTCCCCTTTGACCATTTGTGACTCGTGTCATGAGTTTTCAACGTTGACAACACGCTGTGAAATTCTGTTGGTCATGGTTAGTGGCATATGCCTACTATGGTTTGTCACAATACATGGTTGCCACGCCGTGTCACTACGTATTGAGGGTCTTTGTGCTTTCTAGTTGATATCTAGTCCTCCCAAACCATTGTTACCCTCTTTGGCTATTTGTGACTCTTGTTGTAAGTTGTCAACGTTGACCACATGAAGTGAAATTGTTTGGTCATGGTCAGTGACATATGCATACTTTGGTTCGTCGCTGTGCATGGTAGCCACACTATGCCACTAAATCTTGAACGTCTTTGTACTTTCTATTCAATAACTAGTACTCACAAATCATTGTTCCCCCCTCTGACCATTTGTGACTCGTGTTATGAGGTGTCAAAGTTGACTACACATAGTGACATTCTTTGGTCATGGTCAGTGACGAATGCCTACATTGGTTGGTCATTGTACATGGTAGCCACACCGTGCCACTACTTATTAAAGGTCCTTGTGTTTCCTAGTTGATACCTGGTGTTTCCAAACCATCGTTCCCCCCTCTGACCATTTGTGACTCGTGTTATGAGTTGTCAATATTGACCACACACAGCGGATTTCTTTGGTCAAGGGCAGTACATATGCCTACTTTGGTCGGTCATTGTGCATGATAGCCACACAGTGGTACTACTTATTGAAGGCCGTTGTACTTGCTATTTGAAAAATAATATTCCAAAACCATTGTTCCCCCCTTTGACCATTTTTTACTTGTGTTATGGGTTGTGAACGTTGACCACCCATATTGAAATTCATTGGTCATGGGCAGTGACATATGCCTAGTTTGGTTGTTCGGTGTGCATAGTAGCCACACCGTGCCACTACGGATTGATGTTCTTTGTCCTTCGTAGTCGCTACATAGGGCCCCCAATCCATCATCTCTTCCTCTGACCATTTGTGACTCGTGTTGTGAGTTTTCAATGTTGACCACACAAAGTGGACGATTTTGGTCATAGTCAGTGACGTATGCATCCTTTGGTTGGTAACTGTTCATGCTAGCCACACCGTGCCACTACATGTTGAAAGTCTTTGTACTTGCTAGTTCATGACTAGTTTTCCCAACCCATTGTTCCCCCCTCTTACCATTTGTGACTTGTGTTATGAGTTTTGAACGTTGACCACACACTATGAAATTCTTTTGCTCATGGTTTGTGACATATGCCTACTTTGGTTTGTCATTGTACATGGTTGCCATGCCGTGTCACTATGTTCTGAAGGTATTTGTGCTTGATAGTTGATAGCTAGTGTTCCCAAATCATTGTTAATCCCTTTGACTATGTGTGACTCTTGTTGTGAGTTGTCAACGTTGACCACATGAAGTGAAATTCTTTTGTCATGGCCAGTCACATATGCATACTTTGGTTGGCCACAGTCCATGGTAGCCACACTGTGCCACTACATATTGACGGTCTTTGTACTTGCTAGTAGATAACTAGTATTCACAAACCATTGTTTCCCCATCTGACCATTTGTGACTTGTGTTATGAGTTGTCAAAGTTGACCACGCATTGTGACATTCTTTGGTCATGGTCATTGTACATGGTAGCCACACCGTGCCACTACTTATTGAAGGTCCTTATGCTTGCTAGTTGATACCAGGTGTTCCCAAACGATCGTTCCCCCCTCTGACCACTTGTGACTTGTATTATGAGTTGTCAACGTTGAACACACACAAGACATTTTTTTGGTCAAAGGCACTACATATGCCTGCTTTGGTCGGTCATTGTGCATCTTAACCACACCGTGCTACTACTCATTGAAGGTCGTTGTACTTGCTAGTTGAAAGCTAATATTCCAAAACCATTGTTTCCCCATCTGACCATTTGTGACTCGTGTTATGGGTTGTGAACGTTGACCACCCATGTTGAAATTTTCTGGTCATCGTCAGTGACATATGCCTAATTTGGTTGTTCAGTGTGCATAGTAACCACACTGTGCCACTACTTATTGAAGTTCTTCGTCCTCAATAGTTGTTACATAGGGTTGCCAATCCATTGTCTCTCCCTCTCACCATTTATGACCGGTGTTATGAGTTGTTAATGTTGACGACACAAAGTGGACATCTTTGATGATAGTCAGTGACGTATGCATCCTTTGGTTGGTCATTGTGCACGCTAGCCACACCATGCCACTACTTGTTGAAGGTCTTTGTACTTGCTAGTTGAGAACTAGTGTTCCCAACCCATTTCTTTACCCTCTGACCATTTGTGACTCGTGTTATGAGTTTTCAACGTTGACCACACACTGTGAAATTCGTTTGGTCATGGTTAGTGGCATATGCCTACTTTGGTTTGTCACTGTACATGGTTGTCATGCCGCATCACTATGTACTGAAGGTCTTTGTGCTTTCTTATTGATAGCTAGTTTTCCCACACCATTGTACCACCTCTGACTATGTGTGACTCTTGTTGTGAGTTGTCAACGTTGACTACATGAAGTGAAATTCTTTCGTCATGGTCAGTGACATGCATACTTTGGTTGTTCACTGTGCATGGTAGCCACACTGTGCCACTACATATTGAAGGTCTTTGTACTAGCTAGTTGATAACTAGTATTCACAAACCATTGTTTCACCCTGTGACCATTTGTGACTCGTGTTATGAGTTGTCAAAGTTGACCACACATAGTGACATTCTTTGGTCATTATCAGTGACACATGCCTACTTTGGTTGGTCATTGCACATTATGGCTACACCGTGCCACTACTTATTGAATGTCCTTGTGCTTGCTGGTTGATCCCTGACGTTCCCAAACCATCGTTCACCCCTCTGATCATTTGTGGCTCGTATTATGAGTTGTCAACGTTGACCACACACAGCGGACTTCTTTGGCCAAAGGCAGTACATATGCCTACTTTGGTCGGTCATTGTGCATGGTAGCCACAGCGTGCTACTACTTATTGAAGGTCGTTGTACTTGCTAGTCGAAAACTAATATTTCAAAACCATTGTTTCCCCCTTTGACCATTTGTGACTCGTGTTATGGGTTGTGAACGTTGACCACCCATAATGAAATTCTTTGGTCATGGTCAGTGACATATGTCTAGTTTGGTTGTTCGGTGTGCATAGTAGCCACACCATGTCACTACTTATTGAAGTTCTTTTTCCTTTCTAGTCGCTACATACGGTTCCCAAACCATTGCCTCTCCCTCTGACCATTTTTTACTCGTGTTATGAGTTTTCAATGTTGACCACACACAGTGGACTTCTTTGGTTATAGTCAGTGACGTATGCATCCTTTGGTTGGTCACTGTGCACGCTAGCCATGCCTTGCCACTAATTGTTGAAGGTCTCTGTACTTGCTAGTTGACAACTAGTGTTCCCAACCCATTGGTGTTGAATGTTTTTGGCCCTTGTTCAGTGTTGTAGGACGGATCAGGAATGCTCTGCCCCTTGTGGAGGTATGACCCCTAGATCCGTTGTAGTGTGACTCAACTATGCTCTGTCTCTTGTGAGATATGACCTGTGAGTACACCATGTGGGTGAGTGGTTACCTTGGCCATTTTGTTGATTTGGCCAAGTGAGAGGTCATGAGGTCGATCCTGGCCCCATGCATATCTTGTTTGCTGTGGAAGCTTCCAAGAAAGAAAGTCCGTAGCTTCTTGGACGCTACATGGTTGGTCTGTCACCTTGACACTAGGATGCTTATGTGTCAAGCCCACAGTGCAAGTCTATTGGTGACGTGGCTGGTTCAGGCCACTTCCCAGGAATGTGCTTTTGAGTTCTAGGACTGGACAGACAGCTATAAAAGGACTTGTCTTGCATGCTGATCAATCAACCCTTGCTTGATGCTCTCTTGCGTATTGACGACTTGAGCTCTTCTTGAGATGTAATGCTAAGGCGTTAGTACTCTTGAAGGTGAAGTGTATGCCTGATTAAGTTTGGGGTGCATGACACAT